>CAAKHB010000514.1:37022-50219 GCA_901007665.1 Aeoliscus strigatus
CTGTAACAATCAGCCTATCATAGCTTATCCTCCAGCCACCTCATTCCACGCCATCAGCATTTATTCCTCTGTGAAAGGGCTCTGATCGAAGAGTGATTTGCATGATTGCATTTTCCATACTTTGCATTAATAGTGCAGTAGGGATGAATAGCTAATAGCCTATCATATTTAAGTAGCCATCTCAAGCAGCCATCACATTAAAGCTCCTTTAATCTGCTAATGAGCGAGCACTCTGCGATCTCTCTACGTTCCCCCTCGAAATAGACACCTGGGCGGAGCAGGTCAGAAAGGTGCTGCACACTGTGAAGATGAACAGGAGCGTCTCTCATCCTGCCATGTACTTACACGGCAGGATGAATGTACTTGTATCACATTGTTGTCATTGCTGTAGTAAACAACAACACACATTTTCACAGCTTACAGAGCAGCTGCGTCACACTGCGTCGTCTCCCGCTCGCGCCGTTTGGGGGTCGCAGGTGTGGTCCCAGCTGTTGACGGGCGAACTTTACATCTTTACTCCAGTTGGATTTTTGTTTTTGTTTTTGTTTTTTTTTTTTTTTTGGGGGGGGGCGGGGGCTGCTTGTGGATGTGTGGATTTTTGTGTTTAAAAAGATTCCAAATACCAAAACACACCAGCTCACTGTTGTTTGCCTCACTGTTGTTGCCTGTCAGTCTGCATGCAGGGTGACTGTGTTGGCAAACACAGGTGGAGCAGCTTCTCTCTCCAGCAAACATTGTTCCTGTGCAGCTGGATTCATCATCAAGGCTGTGAAACATCATTCCTGCAGCAGATTGTTCCAACAGTTTTTAGTCTTTTAGTTGATGACGTGTCAAAGACTAACAACTACTCAATAAATCCATGGAATATTGGATATTAATCACATGTGCTGTTGATTTTACACTGTTTAAATCGTTACTACTCAGGATACATTGCAGCTTGTGACCCAGCATGACCGATTTTCTAATGGATGTCGGTTTCAGACCTGTGGTCACAAACTCCACCAGCGTTGTGTTAAGTTACAGCGATTGGAAATCCTTAACTGTGAAACACAGAAGTGGCTTTTGCATTGATTTTTCATGCTTTTTATGCAGGAGAAATGAAACAGTTACAGGTGAGAAAGGTAACTAAAACTTGTGCAGATTATTGAAGTGAACTGAATTGTCTTTGCTCAGCTCAGCCAGTCTGTTGGATTGTAGGGTCATATCTAGCACCTAAAAGCAACTGGCTCAATCAATAATTGAAAATGCTTTATTGATCATATTCTAGAATTCAACGCAGGAAATAAATCGACTGAAAAGCAGTTCAAAGCGTTAATTTGAGGAGTATATTTCACTCTCTTGTTAACCGCCAACATGGGGCTTTATTGACCGTTGTTGAGGCCGAACGTTCCGTTTGCAAACGTGTCAAACTGCTTCATTTAGTCTCGTCAGCTGAGTTGTGTCTGCTTTCAAAGTCTTCCTTGACTGATTTCAGGATGATGGAGCGTAGTGAGTGGGAAGTAAGCTGCAACCTGCAGTGACAGATCCAGAAGGAGTAAAACAACAACAACAACAACAGGTTGTGTACTAATGAAGACGTTCTTTCCTCAGACAGACGAACAAAGTTGGCTTTGTACAACAAACTTCTGAGTGCGTTCTTTTGTTCCTGGCTTTGTGCATATGTGTGTGAATTGCTCCGTTTTGCTTTTCAGAGCAAGCAAGGGACACAAAACCTCATCCCACAAGGTCACTGACTCGATTCATATTTCTTATTCTCTCTGGCTTGTGGCAAGCTGCTCTAAACCCTCTCACCCCTACCAAAAGATTTCCCACCAGAGTTCACGCACTTATGGAAGATTGAAAGGCTCAAAAATGGAGATAACCTCCTCACCAGGGTGGATAGATGCTGCATTGTACTTCATAGCTGTGGCTTCACACCGAAAGACGCCAGCACAATTCACACTTTCTGTACATTATTATGTACATACACACACACACACACACACACAGGCTAAGCTCGGGGGACCTTCTTTAATAGTGTTTGGCTTCTAAGGGCTCTGACAGGACCTTGGAGCGGAGGAGAGTTTAAATAGTGATTGCTTTAATGAAAGGAAAGATGATGCCAGTCAAGGAGGAAGGATGGAGAGAGGGGAGAAGAATGTAAGAAAGGAAAGGGGGAATGTGTCCAGAAGGAAGGACAGATAGAAGGAAGGAGGGAGGAAAACAGAGAAAAAATGAAGCTGCGAGTGAGAATGCATAAGCCTGAGTAAATAGTTATTACCAGCCTCTGAAGGGCGGCGGCATGAGCTGAATAGACTGGAAGTTGGAAACCAGTGTTACCAGTGGGGATAGGGGACCGATTCACGGCCCTGCAATCTGACAGAGGCTTAGCAGGTAATTGAAGCAGACACCCGACAGCAAAGAAACATAGGGGCTTTAGATCGCTATTGGAGCCAAGCATGAGCTAAGTCCAAACCCTACTCAAGTCTTACAAAGTAAACGTTTAAGCTTCTGGGATGTTTATCAACCACGATTTGTCATGTGTGAGACAATATTAATTCAAAGTGTCGGATGACATACTTATTTCAGAGCGTTTACAAAGTGGAACCTCGCCTGACGCTCTGGGCATGAGCACTTTACAACGAAAGACGCTTCGCACACAAGCAATTAAAAACTGAAACAATCTACACGTCGATGAATGAGATGAGTGTGAGATGGAAAATGTCAAAATCCTTCGTTCCACAAAGCAGGTTGAGTGAAAACCCTGAGTCTGTTCATCTGAAAATGAAGGAAAACTCAGTGTTTAGTTCGAATTACAAGCAAACTGACAGAACTCAAACCGACACCACAGGTCATCTGTGACCCTGACATCAGGAGATTTCCTCATTTCAGGATTATATCGGGATTTTGACCACATGTTCTCTTCTCCGTTTGGAATGGGTCTCAGGTCGCTGATGTTACCACATAAAAACAAAGCTGCTAACAGCCAGAGTTACTTTCTTCTGGCCAACACGGGCGGTATGGTTGTTTTATTTGAATTAATTGTCTAAAATTGTCGAAATTAATTCCCAGCATAAATGTACTATTAAATAATCCAAGGTCCTTCGTTGGCAGCTCTGTTCTTTCCTAACAAGAGCGACTGAAAACAAGCAACTGAACTCTCTCTCTCTCTCTCTCTCTCACACACACACACACACACAGTGTAAAAGAACAACAAATGGAAGGCAGTATTTGTCCCCAGGAGATGAGTATAAACCAGATGCACAACAATAGCAGTTAATACCTCTAATTTACTTTGTTATTCAAAGTCCCATCAAAGAGCACTGTTTAAAACACTAATTTGAAATAGTAAATCAGCCATGAAGAAAAAACATTACCTACGTTTATCCCTGGAGGATTGTACACAAAAATCACTCCAAACAAATCCAGGCAGATTCGGTGCTTCCGTCATCCATTCAGCATTACCTGTAATTTGAATTCTCCTTCTTTGATTCAAACAAGGCCTTCGTCTATCCCCCCCCCCTCACTCAAAGCCCTTGGTAATTTTCTTAATCTCAGCCTGATTCTGAAAATTTGCATAAAAATGTTCACTCTTGAGGCTCCCATAACAGAACATGGTTCTAATACACAATCACTCTCCACAATAGTGGCGGCTAATTACAGAGGTGTCAGACAAACAGGTAACACAACAGAGAGGCCACCGCAAAGCCACCGGCTGTGGAGATAGTCTGCCACACGGGACGCAGCAGTTCAATGGAAAGCAGTAAATTCATTTAGGTTGGCTTCATTAAACCCTGCTCCTCGGGCCCTGCATCATGCCCCCCAAAACCCCCCCTCCACACACACACTTTGCTCTGCCTGCTGTCATTAGCTGGGCAGCGGATGTGCTGTGGGTAAAAAGAAGGCGATCACACAAATGAGTGCAACACAAAGGAAGAGGGGAATGCTGTGGGGAGGGGAAATGGGGAAAAGGCAGAGGGGCAGATCGGAGGGAGATTTAAAGAGAACAGCTATGCACAGATAGGACGGAAGAGGGGAAGTGAGGAAAGGAAGGGGGACAGAAGGAAAGGCAAATCACGTGCTCTTGGAACAAAACTAGTGCTAATGCAAAAGAGAGTCAAGATAATCACATAAACATCAACTTTGAAGGAGAAAATGATAGAGTTGGTCCTCAAACAGAGGCCAAATGCCAGGTCTCCAGCATGGTGGAACAAGGGCAGGGAAGCCCCGCGCTCTCTGTACCATTTAATGAGACTGGCAACTGTCTGACCCCACAGTATGGATAACCAGAATCAGCCACAGCCCCCGCCGCGTGCCACCTGTGCATCTAACATGGTCACTACCGAAGATCTCAATCCAAAAGTCTTTTCTCCACAAGCACAGACCTGCTCCACTAATGAACTCTCCACTCTCCGACGCAGTTCACACGCCCTTCTGTTGGTCCCTGGTTGAATCAGGTTGTGACCAGTTGAGCCGAGCTCTCGCTGGGAGGACGAGGTCTGTCGTAACACAGACAAAGTGGAGAGACGTGTCACCTCAGGAAAGTGAAAACAAGTCATTTCAAGGCTGGGAGGGTGAGGTGAAAGACCTCTGCTCTTTGCAGACAGGGACCAACGGAAGGGTGTGAATGTGCTCAGCCGCTTCACTTCGAGGCCAACGGAGCACATCACAGGGACGTTTCCATCCGATCTCATTACCAACTCGCTCAGTTCAAATCAGTTTTACACCTGACCTGTGCAGACCCATCTGCAGAATGGACACACACAGCCTTTCTGGTGAAGAACCAGCCTGGGTCCATGGTGAGAGACGGTGGACTAAAGGGGCCTCCACATCTGCCTCCATCTGATCCTTGGTTCAAGTTTCACACTGCAGAAATAGCAGTGGACCAAAGGATCTACTGACGTTCTGTCCTCATCACTGACGTCTGCTGCGTGTCAGGAGGCGTGCGTATGATGCAGTCGCGGCACCAAAGTGCTCAAATTAGTTAGTTAGCACTGTTTGTCACTTAGCAACCAAGGCAAATGAATAAACACATTGTGACAACGACTCCGATCCCGTGGTTCAACTTGCTCCGGACGAGGACCACCCTCTTTTGGTGGAGCACATCTTGGTGCGGGTCATGGACTGGGGGAGCTTTCATATCTGTAAATTTGGTTTGGATCAAACGGTGTGAAAGCCCCCCGAGTGAGACTGAGCAACGAGATGCAATTAAGGGCCGTTTTCAGGCGAGTAGCTCCAGATCAGCACCCAGAGGTCTGCTGTGGTTTGTCTGTAGACCGCAGTGTCCATCCATGCGCACACAGATGCACCGGAAGTCGTACAGAGATGTTTCTGGGTGTACATGTACTATGCCTTTAATAATCCAGCGGGAACAAACAAAATAGTCGTGAAAATATACTTTCTTCTTTCTCGAGTATAAATACAAAGAAAACATCAAACCACAGAGATGAGTAAAAGTACTAAAATTAGATCATGTCTCAGAGATCAGAGGCAAACATCAAACCAACCGAGAGACGTTCTTCTCTTGGAAGTTGCAACCTCCTCATACATTTTGCAACTCTGCGTAAAATCAGCTGTCAGCGCGTCATGTTTTCGATCGGCTCCTTCTCTTCCCTCCACAGCTGCTAATTGGTGAGAGCAGCGGAGGATAAATGAATCCAGCCCGACATCACAGAGGGTAAAACTACACTCAGGAACAATTAAATTACAGCATGAATACAATGGCTCCAAATGGGAACAATCACTTTTCTGTCATGGGTCAACAATTTGGTTAACATGGATTTTTGCTGGATCTCGGCGTCAGGCTCATGACTCACTTTGTGAGATAATGGCGCTTTATGGTCTGTATCTAATGGATTTCAGCAGCTGTGACATGAAAGGTTTCCCATTTAAAGACTAGGCTGATCACGAGGCGTTCTAGAAACTGTTTGTTGTTTTTGATTTTATTTTGTTTTAATGTTTCAGAACAGAGATCTTGCTGAGTTTTGAAATATTGTGTGTGATGTTCCTTTGAGTAATTGAAATGAATAATTCCAGGCCAAATGTGTTCGCACTGATGATGCTGTTATTGGAGTCTTTATTCTGTGACTTCATTGTTTTTTGCGCCATCAAAACAACTCAACTCTCAATTTCTTTCTTTAAATGAGCACAAATTCAGTCACGCACATTTCTGAAACAGCCTTTGTGGGTCTTTCATCGACTTTCTCTCGTCCCCCATTCCCATTAAACATGCAGAAAACATTTGAAAAAAGAGAAAGTAAGTATAAAAAAAAAAAAGAAAGAAATTAAAGAATCCACATCAAACTTTAAATTTGAGAAAAAATAATAATCAAGGCTGCAATGCTAAATAAATATGATGAAATCTGTTGAGTTTGATAAAGCACCTAACTGGGAAGTGATAAGTTGTGAGTGTGTTTTTGTGTCTAATTCTGATACATTTAAGATAAAAAAAAAACAAAGTACGGAGATGTCCTCTTTATTTAATTTATTTACTGCAGATTATATTGTAATTGGAAAAAAAGGGTTAACTTTTTTTTTAACCTACTCCCTTCAAACTGCAAGGTTTGGTTGAATGCAAACTACATTTGCTTGTATTGATTGCTTCTGTGTATTTTTTTTCTCCTTCCTTTTTTAATGCATCTCAATTATTTTTTGTTTTAAAAAAGTTTGAATACAACTTTTGAATGAATGAATGAACAAGGTGACTTGGGTTTTTTTTAAAATTTCTCAAGTGTATATGCATTTGAAGAATTTCTTTTCTTTTGAATGTTCTAAATAATTCAAATCAAATCAAATCAAGTCACACAGGGGGGGGGTTGAGTTGCTCTGACAATGATGCTAAGGGCCCTTTAGGAAATTTTGGGCTTTCTTCCACGACCAGGCAGGTTTGCAGCTGTGCCATAATATTCAAACTCATAATGCTGTCTCTTGGAATGTTCATTTTTTGGAAGTCTTCTTATGCCCAAAGCCCTTCAGGTGTCATGTCAATAGTCTCCTCTCTCAGTGTTTGTGGGAGCTCTTTTGTCTTCCACCTGATTGCAACAGACAGATGCAGCAGATGAAACAAATGAAGGATCATTGTAGCGTCCCCAAAGGCTTGCTTATGTTCCAACTCTACTTTAGGCCATAAACACTGTCAGAAAGTTTGAAAAACCATAACAGTATATAGGTGTTGAAGAACTGTGACCTGGCTATACATGGTTACACACAAACACTACATCATGCATTTTTTTCTGTTGATTGTATGTGTCACTCTACTCTTTAATTTAAAAGACTGATAAATCCTTACAAAATTGAGTTTTGCAAGTGCAATACAAACAGCATGCGTCACATGCTGCTGTTTGATTTAATATGTTGATTTGTGTCAAATACTTTTATCTCAACATGTCTTCACTGCATATTTGTTTGCACCGTTCCACAGCTGCAGTGCTCCGGTTTACGTATGATGACAATAAACAACGTCTAATTCCACTTCTTCTGTTGAGTAATATTTTTAAATTGGTCCTCTGAAGTTATATAGAGGGCCCCTGAGGAGGCCAGACTCCCCCTCCCCCCACACAGACAAATAAAGAAAAGGAATAAACCAGGCTCAGTATTTGAAATAATTATTTTCTTGACATTTGAGTCCAACTTCTGCTCTTAATTGGTATTTTTGCATCTGTAATGTTTTATATGATAATTTGACCTTTCAACATACTACATGCACCCGTGACTTGAAATAAAGACAATTCCTTAGTCAAGGAAACAGGGTGATAAAAGTCAAAGATTTGTCCAGATTCGCAGTCGTTGACAGCACATCAAAAATCAAATCTTTGACTTCCAGAAATGAGAGCACTCCAATCAAACTGAAGACAGCAGGGTGGGGTCTGTTTACTGTGCAGCAGCAGCAGCAGCAGCAAATTAATTCTATCACTCCCCCCTCGCGCAGTCGGTCAAGGGTCTGACTTTTCATAGGTTATCAGGACGCTGGCGGTCGTGCGGGATGTGTCACAGCCTCCACGCTGTTGTAGCCTGGAAGCTCCAGCTGCTTGCCTTCATCGTGTCTCTGCACCGCGCAACACAAAACGTTCTTCCATCTCCAGCACTTATCAAGGCGCTGGAGTTTGACGCTGCCATTACTCAAAATTAATAACCACAGCAGCATGTTTATCATCGCACACTTTCACACCCAGCCTGCCAGAAATAATCACCTCGCTGTTTGTGGGCATGACAGAGAGAGGAAGAAAGAAAGTACAAGAGAGACAGAGGAAGAAACAAAGAGTGACAACTGGGGGAGAGATGAAGTGTGAAAGAGGGAGCGCAAGAGGCTGAGATGGGGAAAGAAATGCTACATGCATACGTGTGCATCTGCCGTACCTAATCACTCCGCCTCCATTACACCTCGTTGGTTTTTTCCCGCACATTTTCTTCCCATCATGCCTGACAACAGGGCAGCGGCAGCTCTCCTGGAGTATTTACTCTGCTAAGCACGACTTTAATCTCCGCTGACAGACAATCTCAGGCAAGCATGAGTAAATAAACAGAAAAAAAGGCCGGGGATTTTAATTTACAAATCATGTGAGGACAGAACAGGTTCTTTGTCATGACTGCCCAGTTGGAAAGGAGAGGAAAAGCACATGAAGTTCTTTGTAGGCGCATTGCTCAGATTTTAGGAGACATACGTGGGAAAAATAACAAATCAGAGTGGAGAAGGACAGAGGACGGTGCCTCGGCTCTTCTTCTCAAATCTGAAGAGACAGGTGGTGAAGGAACAAGACAAGGACAAATGTCCGTCGGTCCCTGGTACGGGCTCTGCTGACATTTCCCATGGCATTTCGAAATCATCTAAAGCAAAAAAAGGAAAGACGGGATACTAAAAATAGTGGGCTGGAGGAAAACCTAGGTGCTGTCGGAGGTTATACAAACGAGTCCGACACTTGGGTTAACGTTCTCTCCCACAGTGCACTGCTTTCTTTCAGAGAGAGGAACCTTTGTGGGGAAGGGAAGGGAACGCCTGTCAGAGTCTGCGCCCTCAGTTTGAAGCCAGCACAGAGAGGAGGTCCTTCCACAGCCTACACCCCCAGACATTCATGGATCAGTCTGCGACACGGTGGAACGTCAGTCCTGTTTGGTCATTCTGACAAACGTGTTGACAAATGAACGTGTTAACTAAACTACTTCAAATCCCTTTGTGCTGAGCGGCATGTGGGTACAAAACTAGGTTACACAGGTTGGTCCCCTGTGTGAAATTGTCGCGAGAGTCACAGAGAATAACAGTGACTGCTGTTAACATCCCAATTGTAGAGTATGTTTGGCGTCGCGTACACGTTGTTGTTGTTGGTACCTGAATAAGAGATTTATTTCTTGTGCGTGGGGGAGTAGACGCAGAAGATTGGCCTGCTGACAACCGCGCTTTATTCAGAGATTAACAGGATATTTATGGTTCACAAATTCTCAGCAACAGATATGTGCAGATGCCACAGAGACACACACCAGAGAGCCAGAGAGCCAGAGAGCTGCCAGCAGCTCCATCGCAGGAGCAAACTGCTCAGATCATATCAGTTATATCCAGAAACCTCGCGAACAAAGTGTTTACAAACCTGAACTGCTGCAAAAACACAAGAGCAGGCAGCAGAACAAGGCACTGCAGTGATTTTTAGTATTCTAATCCAAAAAAAAATGTGCACACATCGGGCCTGTCATTGGGCCCGTTCCAGAAAGAAGGATTAGTAACAACCCTGAGTTTGTTAATCCTGAAATGACAATCAGACTTTTCTTAATTTCAGGTTTAATGTTGAACTCAAATCAAATGTTTTTTGTTAAGTTAACATCCATTTGCAGAATTGGGGGAAAAAAATCCCCATTTGTGGATTAACTAACTCGCACTCTTTCACTAAAGCTGCTTTGTGGAACAGGCCCCAGATGAGTCCTTCAAGATGCAGGATCAACCTAATGGCTACGCACAGCAAAGACAGGCTGGTCCTTTCAGAGCAGCTCCTTCAGGTTCACGTCATGAGCTGTGAGCAAGTGGGTCACTTGATTTATGTGCGTCACTGTGCCTCGTCTCAGTCGGGCCGACAAAGATTCCTGAAGGGTAATTGTTTTGAAACACAAAGGGCCCTGGTCACCTTCACTGTAAGCAAAGTAGAGCAGGCAACACTTGACATCATCTGACACGTCACTGATACGTGTCATAATCATCGAATCTGAAAGTTTCAATTTTAAACTCCCGCGAGCAATGTGAGACCTGTTATCTGCTGCCGTTGTTTGGAGAGAGCTTCAGTTCCAAATTGAACAGCCTTGGAGTTTTCGACAGTGTGTTCCTGGGAGAATCCTCCTCCAATTATCCTGCTTTCTAAGCTTCCTGAAAGTCACACCACCCCGCTGGTCATCCCTCATCTGGTCCGAATTTCTGCGAGGGCACAAGAATGTAGAGCAGATAATTTGGGCTGTGGATGTGAGTTTCCTACGTGAAGGAGAAGAGCAGGGGATGTTGGCCTGAAGGAAAAGAACGCAAGAACAAAAATTGACGGGGTGACTTTCTATCGATTCCCTCGTTTGAATTGAGCTGTCAGAACGATTATTTTTCTAGTTTTTCTTAACCCTACCAAAGCATTTGGAAAATTGCCGACACAACATACTGTATATCACAAAAGAAATGGCTCACACCATATATTAGTCTCAGTAATCTGCTGGGTCGCGTCAATCGAAAAGCAGCGATTAATTCTAATCACTGTTTGACCGAAACAGTAGAAACCACAAACTTTACCGGTAGTTTTATGCATGTTAGTATGACAAATCAAACTGTGTTGTATGCTGTGCACTGTCCTGTTCATGGGAAGCAGATTACTGGAAATATGTTACATAACGTGCCTTCATTTGTACTGTTCTGACCAACAACTGCTGGTGCCTTTGTGCATGTGATGTGCATTTTTGTGTGTTTTTCTATACTGCTGTAATACACAGATAAACAGATCAATGTCACGCTGAGGTTTCTGCCAAAAATAAAAAAAAAAAAAGTCTGGGAATGGCGTGTGCTGCCATTTGCTCCACTTTGATCATGGCTCCCTGACACTTTTCAAACACTGCGACATTTGAGAAACACAATCCCTCTTTGGTGCGCTCCCATTGCTGGTGAGGATACGGAGAAATAACAGGCCCCACAAACTGCCTACCTGCAGCACGTCGCTCCTCTCTCCCCGAGAGATGACGAGTGACCAAAAAATTGGTGTCCAACCGCCACAATCTGCCCAGTGGCCCACAACACTGTGAGTCCGTATCTGGGCGTCATGTCTAGCTTTCACTGAAATGCAGCTATTACTGAACCGATGGAGCGATCCACAGAAAGAAGGTTTTTCTTTTTCTTTAATAAAAGACGAGCAAAAAAAAGGAGGAGGGGAAGGAAAAATGACCAGAGTGCTTTACCTCCCACAGAGCGCTATCTCTCCAATGGCCCCTCATCGAGGGACAAATTGATCCTGGAGGTAAGAGGTCATTTCCTCTGCCTGTTTACCTGCAGCAGTGCCCCACCATCACTCTGAGACAGACAAACTGCCCCTGACCCAGCTGGACCCTCAGCAGACTAATGTGACGGAGGGGTTGACTCATTCGGCTCTTTACTGTGACACCAAGCACCTCTGTTTGTCTGAGTGTCTGAACAGCTCCCCTCACTCGTCCAGGTGACCTTTGACCGACTGAACCTTTGGCCAAATAAACCAGTCGCGCTCCCCCACCTCTCTTTTTCTAACTGTCGCAGAAGACGGATCATTTGAGCTCTAACTTTTGTGTCATGATGATTGAGTGTGTGCAGTGTGTGTGTGTGTGTGTGTGCACAGATTTTATCTGAGGATCATGCTCATCAACTGAACCTCTTAGCAGCTTCGCAGGAAAAAAACTCAGCTCAAAAAGTTTTGAACGTGTCTTACTGAAATTTCCAGGAAATGCTGAGAATGGACCAGGACCAAATGATTAAATGTCGTGGTGTTCTGGGACCATCTGGATCAAGGAATCTGCTGAAGGATTCGTACAGACTGTCAGATAGGGACTGTCTCTGTGGACCAGTGGTTGGTGGGTCTGTCCCACCCAGGGATGGAGGTTTGTTGAAGAACAAACGGACAAAGCAGAGCTGAGAGTGATAATTTGTGTAACATGGATGCTAATGATATTTTTAAAAAACTGCTTGACTATCATTGACAAGCTAGTCACTAATTGTCAAATAGTTAAAATGAAGGTAATGAAGGAATGTGGAAATAACTATATGAGTGGAAATGAGCTGATTGGCGGAGGCGAGCGCGCTCTGAGTGCTTTTCTATTTAAAGTTGTATTATTATTTCATAAATAACAGATGTCGTGATTGCAGCCTGAATTAATGGTGTCTTTTTTATTCAGGTGCTGCTTTATAAACCCGTCTAGCTTCATGTCACAGTGAAAAACAACCCCTGATTATTTTGTGTTATCGATTGTGCATGACTTGACAGTGACTTACAGACGCCAGTGGAGTGGAATGCTATGGGAGAAATATACATTATATCAACTAAACTACACAATTCTTAATTAAAGGATTAATCGGTGAAGCTGCTACTGCTGGTCGCTACATGTGGATGTTATTTTAGCCAACCAATGCAGCATGGCCTTGTTGCTGTTAAGGTTGCCATGAAGCAGGTTCCAGCCTGCGACCAACTGGACACATGTCTCTGGTTGTATTTGTGTGAGCAAAGTCCGCATGATCATCATTTCACAAAGCACAGCGAGGATGGGAGACTCTGGTGTACCATTCACGTTCTGTTATTTGTGTACCCAAGGAACTGCAGTGAAAATGGCACAAACATGAACGGCCTCACGCACTCCTCAGCGTGCACCTCCATTTTCACATTGCACTAATGCAGTTGAACAATAAACGCTTTTATTCGCTCGGTGTCCTTGAGTAGCAATCAAAACACATACTGACGCACATATGCCCATACAAGGTCCGCAGGGCCAGGAGATGGAGCAGAGCAAACTGTGGGTTTTTAGTGCTCCTCCTTGGGGAGTGGTGTGTGTGTGTGTGTGTGTGTGTGTGTGTGTGTGTGTGTGTGTGTGTGTGTGTGTGTGTGTGTGTGTGTGTGTGTGTGTGTGTGTGTGTGTGTGTGTGTGTGCGCGTGGGTAAGGAGCGCTCTGCTCAGCTCAAACACACGCGCAGTGTGTTTGCCGTGATGGACAATAAAGTCAAAGGATAAACTGGTTCCACCAACTCACCCTTCG
>CAAKHB010000516.1:3582-24729 GCA_901007665.1 Aeoliscus strigatus
GGGGGGGGGGGGGGGGGGGGGGGGCGACTGTTGAGACTTCCTGAGCTAAAGATAGAAACTTCCTTGAACAATTGCTCCAAGTGAAAGTGAAAGTGGAGCAGGTTGTTTTTCTGTGCGGCAGCAGCCGATGGACGTTTGTCCCCGTCGTCCCCCCAGCAGCATGTCGGACGTCCCGCTGTGTCTGGAGGCGCTGTCCGCTCTGTGCGGCTGCCCGGTCCAACGCACTGACGGGGTGTCCGCGTTCAGCCCGCAGGACTTCATCAACATCGTGGCTCTGAAGGAGTTCTACAAGCAGGAGGGGCTGCTACAGCTGGAGTACCCCTCCCTGGGGACGCTGTCCCTGGAGGAAGGACGCCAGCACCGCCCACCGCTGACCGGGGGGCCACCAGGAGAGCACAAGGACCAGGACCCGGCTGTGACGGTGAAGATCAACCCCCAAGACTTCTTCCACCCCCAATACGACTACGACTTCACCAACATAAAGGTCAGAGGTCGGGGGGGGGGGGGCATTTAAGACCACATGACCCCTTAACAAGTCAGTGAAGTCAGTGAGTGAGTGAGAGGTCAAAGATCACATGACTCCTTAAATTGGACTAGTCAGTGACCATAAGTGAAACTGAAGTACGAGTCCTAAGGATGTATAAATACTTACTAAAGTATCAGTCCTTAGTACTTCAGTACTACTTACTAAAGTATCGGTCCCCTGGCTCCTCCTCCAGGACGGTGCCGTCCAGTTCTCCCGCGGTGCTGAGCCGTACATCCGCCCCTGCGGGTGGAAGCGCGTCGCCCTGAGAGTCGTCAACAAGTACCAGGATGGGGACTCCTGGCTGGGGACAGGAAGTGATGCGTGGCCCGTCTCCTACCACGGTTACCAGATGGACGGCTCCGTGGTGCTGACCCACACGGGCGACCCAGAGAACCAGCCTGGCTTCCTGGACGCGGCCGCCTGCGCTGTGAACGCAGGAGGGACCCGAGGCCGGGGGGTCTACTCCACACCGCTCATCTCCACCGCCGAGAAGAGCTGCAAGACCTTCACCTCCAAAGTAGATGGGAAGACCTACAAGGTGATTCTTCAGAACCGGATCAACCCAGAGAAGAGGAGGAGGTGCCAGAGGGCCGACGTCTGGCTGGTCTACATCCCCCAGGGCTCCGGCGACGCTCAGACCAGGGCCATCGTGCAGGAGTCGGTGCGTCCGTACGGGCTCCTGCTCAAACCTCTGTGAGTGGAGGAGGCTCGTCCCCGCACGAATCCACCAGCGGAATCCTTGACTCACACTAGCATACGGAGGAGTACCGTAAGTACACGACTATCAGAGAATATCCAACGCTTCCTGAAAGCTGAGAAGTTGCACGCTACAGCCAGGTTGCTGTCATTACGGTAATGAGTCATGGACATTGCCAGTTTCTAGTAAGAGTGAACAGGATTACCGTAATGACAGCACCAACTATCAGTAACCGATGGATGTTTCCTCCTCCTTCTAGCTCCTTCTTCACACCAGGGAGAGGAACTGAGGGGACACTTCTCAGCTCTCAGGAACCGCTCCACATATTCTGATTGTTACTGATTACGGTACTCCAACGTGTGCTAGCACCAGGGTTACCATTGGTGTTTAACATCGATGGTTTTGGTGCATGTAATGATGAGACTTGATGCCATTAAAACAAAATAAAAACAAATTACATATGAATTATTTTTCTCGTCATCTCTGTCAACCGATCGGCTGTTCAAGCGTCATCAGATGTCAGGTGGTGAAAAATGTGGAGATTGTCATCATTACCGTAATGACAGCAACTTGGATGTGAAGTGACACCTCTCAGCTTTCAGGAACGACTGACTGAGTGAATGAATCGCCAGGGATACGTCAGTGTGTGTGTGTGTTCTATAGAATGTGTGTGTGTTCCACGGTTCACTGACGTGTTCACGTTCCATTATTTGCTCTGTCACTTCATAAATATTCAACAAGAAGGACGTCTGATGACTTCCGTTTGTTCATGTGAGCGGTGTGGTTTGAATCTGCTGACAAACAAACAAACAAACAAACAAACAGTATGTGACATCAACTTTAAACCTTCATTCGTTCGTCAGACAAAAACTCCCTAAAGAAAAATGTGGCTCTGATGAATGAGACCACTGAGATGTCAGTGTCTGTCTGTAGAGTTGGGTTGGATCGGGGGTTGGTGGGACTAGAAGTTGGGCTTGTGCTTCTTGACCTCGACCATCAGGTGATGCAGGTTGATGAGCTCTGAGCGAACAGCGAGGCTGCGGAATGTCGGCTGGTTGAGGATCTTGTGGAAGCCGTGGTAGTACTGGATGAGCTGCGTCAGAGCGCCCTGCGGTGGAGAGGAGGGGTGACGTCACTGCGCACGCACACACACACACGTTCGGATACAGAACCGTATCGGTCTTGAGGACTGAGGACGTTGCTGTGTGACAGCCTCTGAACAATGTACGCTCAGCTCAGTCATGTGTTTTGCACCTTGTTGTCATGACAAGTCAATCAGCAACTCTAAGCGCACCAACGTGACAGGAGACCACGACGAGCTGCCGCTGGATCGGCGTCGGCGATCCAACCGTGTGCCCTCCCGTCCTCACCTGGATGATGCTGGTCCCATTCTTGAAGTTGGTGAAGGACCTCATGACATCCTGACTCATGGCCTCCACCGACTGTTTCCAGGAGGTGGAGAAGCCTCGCACCAGCTGAGTGATCCGAGCTGTGGCGGGAAACAGACGAGCGTCAGACAGGACTCAAGAGGAGGTGTCCTCCGAGGCTTCGTCACCTTCGTCGTTCTTCAGCCGCTCCAGCTGCCCTTTCTCCAGCAGAGCCTCGGCCTCCTTCACGAAGGCGATCATCCCCCCGAAAGGCGATGACAGAATCTCCTCGATGAACTCCTTGAAGGGACAACAGCGTCCTCCCTCACAAACCTGTGTGTAGCCCCTCCCCCCCGTGGACGTACCTGCGTTCTGGCCAGGTGCAGCTGCTGGAAACCCTCCACCTCCTTGCTGTCATCTGCTGCCCTCTCCTGGAGGAACACACCGACAACAACTGGTCTGACAGGACGGGTGTGAACGCTGACAGGTAGGTCAGGGGGCTCACCACACCGACAACAACTGGTCTGACAGGACGGGTGTGAACGCTGACAGGTAGGTCAGGGGGCTCACCATCAGGACACTGAGCATCATGTCGTAGTTGTTGATCAGGAAGATGAGCTGGTCTCTCCTGGACGGAAACTCTGCCGCCATCTTGAGCACAAAGTTTTCCACCTCCACCTGGAAACACAGTCACGTGTGGGTCACGTTTCCACAGTAACAAGGGGTGTGGGGGTGTGTGTGTGTGTGTGTGTGTGTTACCTGCAGCTGCCCCAGCAGAGCGTTGGTCCTCTCGTTAGGAAACGTCTGGTTGATGCTGACGATAGCCGACGAGAACTCAGCATAACGACGTGTGATCTGAAATGAGCACACACACACGTTTCTTAATGCGTGTGTGCACACGTGTATGTGCGTGGACCTACGTAGTGCGGCCGGGTGTCCAGGACTCCCAGTTTCTGTGGGTCGGTGTTCCTGATGCTGTGGATGTTCATCTCCAGAATGAGCTCGAACCTCGGCCACAGCATCTCCAGCACTGCCTCCCAGTACCTGACACACACACACAGACCATGTTACCATGGAAACGCTTTGCTTTTGCTCAACGACACATCTGCTGCACACTGACTTGTCAAGAGCGGGGATGTTCCTCTTGGCTGTGATGGCTCTGAAGCGCAGGATGATGTGGATGCAGAGGAAGACGGCGATGCTGTCGTAGCAGTCCGACACGTAGGTGGACATGCTCTTCTGTGGGGGGGGCACACGACACCACGTCACGCTGCAGAGCCACACTCTGCTGTTCTGTCACTCACACCAGCATGCTGGAGTACCGTAATTACAGGACAGAAAACGCTTTCTGACAGTGCAACTAGTCGTGTAATTACGGCTCTCCAACGTGCGCTGACACCAATGTGTCGGCAGCGATCCCATCGGTGTAACACCGTTCGTACCAGGAACATGCTGAGCGTTTTCCCCATGATGCTGTTGAACAGGTCAAGGGCGGCGTTCCCTGTCACCATGAAGAAGTCGGACAGGAAGAGGAACTCCCTGCAGCCGTTGTCCAGCAGCGCGTAGTGCTGGCTGCGGAACAGCGTCTCGTACGGGTACTGAGGCACAGAGGAGACCGTTAGCCGCTGCCTTCCACAGAGATGACACGGAGCGTCCTCACCCTGCTGTCTCCTCTCTGAGCCGTGTGAGGAACCAGGATGGGACCCTCCAGCTCGGCGGGGCTCAGTATCGCCCCCCTCTGGCCCAGAGTGAAGATGGTGTTCCTGCTCTTCAGAGACGGTTTGGAGAAGAAACCTGCAGCCGACGGGGGCGGGGGGGGGGGTCAGGTCAGGTCAGGCCAAGTCATTCTTCTGTGTGAAGCGGTACAGTGCAGCCTCCCTAGAAATGTAACTAGTCGTCATGGCTACGTGGACCTCCACAGATGACCACGAATGTGATTGGACTGTTTGTGTCACATGATTTTCCAGCAGGAAAATAGAACCGACCAGAAGTCTGAAACGATTCTGGACCGACAAGATCCGCTGACCTGTCCCCTCCCATCCTCACACACAAAGAGAAACACTGAGAAACAGAATTAAACGGATGTACAGGCAGACGGAGTGTTCTCCCTGCTCCATTCTGATTTTCTTGTTAGGGAGCTGTTCAAGCTCCGATGTAGAATGGATCGCCGTCAGGCCACGCGCACGTACGCGCACACACACCTTTCTTGGCCGTGTCCTCCACCCCCATCAGGTCATCTTTGTCTGCCACTTCCTCATACTGCAGAGACACACGTTCATGTCATTGCTGGTGGAATGCAGCCGATGCCAGATCTCGTCCCGTGTGAATCCTCTCACCTGCACCTTGAGCAGCCGGCCGCTGTAGGACTTGAAGTAACTGTAGTAAATCTTGCTCATCGTGTCCACGTACTCGTCTCGGATCTCCTTCGCCACCGTCCTCTCGTTGGCCAACAGGAACTGGTAGAAAAACCTGCGGGACGACGACTGGACAGTGGACTTTGTGCCCCTGAAGGACGCAGTGATGTCACAGATGGGTGCTCACCGGTACTTCAGCAGGGTGTTCTGGGGGATCTGGTAGTTGGTCATGGGTTTCCTGAACGAGTAGATCTTCTGGAGGATGAACTCTCGGATCTTGGAAACGGCCTGGAGAAGCGAGTCAGACAAGTTAAAGTGGCTTGCGTGGCCCTCAAACGGTCACGGCGGCGCGGGCCCGGACCTTGACTTTGAGACGGTCCACGATGTCCTGGATGTCGGAGCACGCCTGCGTCTCTCGGAAGCTGAGCTCTTTGGCGAAGTTGATCTTGTTGTTGAGCTCGTGAAGCTGCTCCAGGAAGTCCTGCTCCGTCACAGGACTGTCCAGTACCGTGCTGCAAAGACACGTCGGTGAGTGACATTGCTCACTGACGTCCAATCCCGTCGTCTTCAACCATCTGTTGCCGAGTGAAACTGAAGGTACGTCCTATTTCCTGCTACATCATGGGACTGTTCCAGGTATTAGTCAAACCCTCAGAGCAAAAGAAATGGATGTGTATGAATGAATCTCCTTCGCAGCTGGATCCTATGCATCTTCTCAGGTTTTTTTCCAGGACGTTCTACTTACGAGATCATGGCTCCAGGCACCACCAGCTCGTCCACCAGCTGGCTCAGGTGGCTGCGGACGGCCTGCCGATTCTTCAGACGTACGTTCATGCTGACCGACTGCTGCTGCAGCGTCTGGATCTCGCTGCTGATGGAGGACAGGTCGCTCTGGAAGCCGCTGAGCATTCCCTCCATACGCTGGGGACGGACACAGGTGTCGGCGTTAGCGGCCAACTGTTCCATCAGGTTAACCCTTCAACAACTACGGTATCCATGACGATAGGTTCAGGCTAGCATACGCTGGAGTACCGTAATTAGGTGACTATTTGCGCTGAGAAAATGATGAAAGGTTCCTTAATGTTGAGAGGTTGCACTTCACTAGTTGCTGTCATTACGGTAATGACTGGCCGGAGTCCAGCTACAGAGTGAATGGGATTATGCTGCTGTCGACGTCCAGGAACCGATGGACGTTGTCTCCTTCTAGCTCCTTCTTCACCCCAGGTACAGCAACCGATGACACTTCTCAGCTTTCAGGACCCGTTTTCTGATGGCGCTACAAGTCATGTACTTACAGTACTGCACAGTGTGCCAGTGTGAATGTGGATACCGTCGGTCTCCTCTTACCTCCAGGATTGAGTCGCAGGCGGTGATCTGGTTGTGCAGTAGAGCGATGTTCTGACTCTCCTTGATGTCTGACAGACGCCTGCTCAGGAAAACAGATCAGACCTTTGACATCCCGCCGTGAACTCGTTCACGGCCAGCGGAGAGGATACAGTCTTTGATGGAGGCCTGCTCGATCCTCTGCAGCTCTGCCTCCACCTGCTTGGAGTACTGACGGAGGTCGACGCCCTGCAAACAGACTGGTCAACTGACGCTCGGTCCCTCCATGTCAGACGTGCGTGATCTAACGTTCTCACCGTTTTGAGCGCCTCCTTCACCAGGTCGTCCTCCAGATTGGCCTGAATGTGAACTGCAGGAGAGAGACACACCGAGTCAAAGCTCCCAGCAGAAACCAGCAGCAGCTTCTGTGTCCTGGGATAAATGTCTTACTGTCCACTTCATCCAGAATAAACTCATCCGTGGTGAGGTCCAGTTCTCCCAGGTTCAGCTGATCGGCCGTCTGGAAAGAAACGAAACCAGCGCCGATAGTAAACTACACTGATTGTGTGAATGCGGACAGAATTCCAGGTCCCATAGTTTTCATTATTTATTCATCTATTCTGCCTCTTTTATGCCTTTGTTTTTATCTGAAACTAGGTAAATGTTCCTCCATATGTTCACAGATGCCACAACTCCACGAGTTACTTGGAGAGACAGATATACAGATTCACTGTCATGTCTGTGAAGCTTCTCAGTGTGTACGCGGTAGTAGACCGTGACGTCACACGTATCCACGGGATGCTAACTGCTAACTACTGCAAATAGCTTGAATGTCACGAGTCGTCTAGGTTTTCATTCATGTCAGCTGCTGAAAACAACCTGTTCGGATGCAAACACGCGGGTTTCATGATAATAAAAAGGAACAAATGGGTGATTCTGTCGTGCTGTTGTGGAAACAGGCAAAGAAAGACAGAGTGAACAGCTCCGGAGGAAAACGTCACCTCGTCTTGTAAATAACCCATAGCGACGTCTGTCGGGTTACCCGCCGAGTTGACATCCGAACCAGAACCAGCTGCGACAGCAGTCTCCGCCATCTCGACGATTTTTCACTACGAATGTCCGATCTTGTTCCCGACAGCTGGAAGAGAAAACGTTTTGTACAAATTCGAATTTTTAAAATATCAAATGAGTTTGTCCGCTGAGTAATAAACAGTATTTAATTCGTTCTGATGATTCGTCAATGACAAATTCATTCTTTCCTGACCGGCAGCAGAATTTCATGTCGGACCAGTGTACGTTGCTGGAGCGGTTTCCGGTGGCCGAGCGTTCAAACTCTCGCGAGATTTTCTCTACTTCCTCTTTGCACGGAATCTGCTTTCAAGATGGTGAGTTCAATTCTACTACCCTGGGATAGTTTTACAATCCTGGTTCATCTGGCTCAGAAACGACTCGGTTCATTCTGGCGGACGTCGAGCAGAACTCACTCAACACATGCGAGCGACTCGAGGTGGAATCGATGGTGAAACAATAAAAGAAACGGGTTTTATCCCGGTTTACCGATGAGCTGCTCGGACCGACTCCAGCGCCGATGGTACTGTTGTGGCTTTCGTTCGTCACCAAATGACTACGACTAACGGCACCAATAATTGACGGTGTAGGATGGTGTTACCGGCGTAGCTCGTCTGCCAGCAAATACATGATCAATGCGAATGACTTAAGCGTGGACGCTAGCTAGCACTGGCCCCTCTCACCGGGCTGGAGCAGGGCGGTGGGTGAAGACGGTCAGGGGTGTTCATGGGGTCGGTTGGCTTTGCCGAGTTGTTAAAGAAGTCATAACCGACTCTCACGTGACTGTCTTGGTCCCATTTGAGTGTCTGCTCCTTCGGGGTATGGATGTGGGTCTGGAGTTTGGTTTTGGAAGGTTCCGGTGTTATTGTTCCTGTATTCAATGTGTTGTAATATTTGACACTTGTGTGTCTCCTGTCCTTCAGTCTCTGGTCATCCCTGAGAAGTTCCAGCACATTCTTCGTGTCCTGAACACGAACATCGACGGTAGGAGGAAGATCGCCTTCGCCATCACTGCCATCAAGGTACGTTTGATGTCCAGATGGGAAGCAGACGCCTCTCAATGTGTGTGTCGGTGTGAGACTCTGGTCTGTCCCTCCTCAGGGTGTTGGCCGACGTTACGCTCATGTCGTCCTGAGGAAGGCCGACATCGACCTCAGCAAGAGGGCCGGAGAGCTGACAGAGGAGGAGGTGAGCTGAGGTTCACGTCTTAGGCGTTCACGACGGGCGTGTTGTCACACCGGCTCTGAGCTAACGTGTGGGGGGGATGTGGGGGGCAGGTGGAGCGTGTGGTGACCATCATGCAGAACCCTCGTCAGTACAAAATCCCAGACTGGTTCCTCAACAGGCAGAAGGACGTGAAGGACGGCAAATACAGCCAGGTGAGCGTCTGGCTCAGGGGTTTTGTTCCTGATGTTCCTCGTTCATCCGTGCCCTTGACGCACAGGAGGACCATCTGATGTTCCACCGGTTAACGTTCGACATGAACCATCAAAGTGAAATAAATACGACACGTTTGATTCCCTGAGCTGAACATGTCGGTTGGACTCATTTCAGGTCCTCGCTAACGGCCTGGACAACAAACTGAGAGAAGATCTGGAGCGGCTGAAGAAGATCAGGGCTCACCGGGGGCTCAGGCACTTCTGGGGGTAAGATCCAGACTCTGGTCCTGACGCGTTTGTTGAAAGTTTGTGGCGATTTGAAATGAAAAGTACTGAATTCTGCATGGACGGAACTTTACTCAAACTCTGAGCAAGAACGGTGTCTAAATAGAATGTGGAGGGATTAATAGAGAAAGTACAAATAAAATCAGCTGAACTGAACCCTTGGGATCAGATGTTGCCATGGAAACAGGGGTCTGATGCTCTGAAGGCCTGGCACCCTTTACTCCTTTCAGATCATCTGTCTCCAGCTGACATGTCTCTGATCAGATCTTGTAACTTTGAGTTTGTTACCGGAGCGTTCAGAACTGACTTTGTCCCTCTGCTCTTCTGCTCCAGCCTGCGTGTGCGCGGTCAGCACACCAAGACCACCGGCCGCCGCGGTCGCACTGTGGGTGTGTCCAAGAAGAAGTAAACTCCCAGACGCCTTTTGTTTCAATAAAATAGTTCACAAAAACTCATCTGAACTCCTGTGGTTGTTCCTCACTGTTCACCAGTTTAAACTCCCCGAGCCACGTCACACCACAGCGACTGGCTCCTTCATTCATGTGACCCGACAGTACCCTGCAGGTTCTAGTCCTGGATCACGTCCTAATACACACACACACACACACACACATCAGATAATCGATGGAGATGGCTGCTCAGATCGGAGAGCCGTATACTGCGTCGTAGAGTCTATTGGACACACTCCTAAACTGATGGAGAAACGAAGGACATAACCTGGCAACTAATCAAAGTATGTCTGAGCCTGGGTGAAGTTTGTCAGGACTCCAACAAGAAGGCTGTGGGAAGTCGGACTGAGGGGGACATTCATAGGTGACAAAGCTTTGCTCAGGTCAAGTGATTTCAGCTGTGGTAAAAGCCTTGTTGACAGCGCATGCATGCACAGGTATGTTTCACCTGTCAGTCACCTGTTCTCTGCCTCAGGGACTCTCGTTGGCTTGAACACTCGTTTTCTTCTGCATCAGTGGATGTTTGGACCGACTGACTCTGCCACCGGTGGCTGACACGTCCCCAGCTCGTAAACGTGGCTACTGAAACGGGTTTGACGCATTCCTCTAAACTTTTGAGTGAACTGTGAGAAATGTCTCCTGTCACATGTGATAACCAGCTGGTTCTTCACACCCGTTCATAAAGTTCCGACCTGCAGGTCAGACTGAAAAGACATCACGTTGAACATTTCCCTTTATGGCTTTCAACTTTCATACAAACCAAGTGTTGAAGCAAAAAAATCAAATGTGTCAAACAGATCTTTGATTCATTGTGCTGTGGAACCCAATCTTCCACTTTTCTCAATGAAAATGTTTTCTTTTCACATTTTGATGTCACACATTAACCCTTTCACCACGACGGTACCCGTGGCACGAGCCTATCTTGGAGTACTGTATGTACAGGACTGTTTGCACCATCAGAAAACCTCCATCAGTTCCTGAAAGTTGACAGCAGCCAGGTTCCTGTCATTACGGTCATCCCATTGGCTCCGTTACTGGAAGCTGGCGAGTCATTACCGTAATGACAGCAACTTGACTGTGAAGTGCAACTTCTCAGCTTTCAGGAACTGTTACACATTTCTGACTGTGCCAATAGTCCCAGAACTACGGTACTCCACAGTATATTAGTGTGAATGAATCAGCAGCGACACCGTTGGTGTTAAAGGGTTAAATGTGTTTTTTCTTTTTGGAACTTAAACATTTGTTGAGTGAACACTGCTGTTGCCACGGTAACTTGACGCGGCTGCAGTCCTCGGTTTGGTCAGTTAAACAGAATCTGGACTGAACATTGGGACTTGGATATCTTCTTGAGGAGCCGTTGGTGAACGGCTCAGACGTCCCATTCGTCCAGGACGTTCTTCAACCTGACAGCAGGTGACAACTACAAAAAGTGGTTTGTGCACATCCACGTCATCCTGAACGTTCCTGCTGCTGCTTCCTGTTTCTTCTTGGCAGGGATGGAAGCAGACGTGTGGAGAAGCAGCACACTCGTCTCCGTCAACCCTCGCTCTGCGGCGGCGGCGGCGGCGGCTGCAGGTCCTTGGTGGGTGCATAGTACAGCTCCAGAGGCTTCCGGACCTTCCAGTATTTCTCATTGACCAGCTCCAGCGTCAGCGAGCCGTTCAGCGTCTGACAAACACACAAATCACAGCCGTGAGCGCCACGCTGCCCCCTGCTGGCGAGGAGGGAAAACCACCCACCGAGAACTGGCCCCCTCGGGTAAGGATGTAGATGGTGTACTGTTTCTCACTGACGCTGCTCAGACTAGACCCCTGACCCCCCGCCGGCCCCCCGGTGTCTCCGGCCTCCATGATGTCTCCGTCGGTGTGGCGGTGCTCCAGTGCAATGCGCAGGGCAAGGTACTTGGACAGGTGGTCCACCGTGGCGTTGGCTGTCGTCTTCACGTACCTGAAGAGGTGGAGGACTGAGACTTGGAGCGGGTCCAGACGTAAGTCACACACAAAGCCCCCTCCACCGTGGACTGACCTGGTCTGGTTGTAGTCCTGGGCGTGAACCAGCTGTGGGTGTGGCCTGAACACCAGTTCGATCTCCGAGCCGGGGCCGTCCTTGTGGTGCCTCAGCGGGGGCGTGGGGCTCCCGCTGTCTGCCTCTGGCACCGACCCGTCCTCCGACACTCTGGGCCTCTTGCGGCTCGGCCCCGCCTCTGAGGGTGTCTGAGCGCGGGGGTGTGGCACGTGCGAAGGGGCGGAGTCATGGGACAGGTGCGAGCGGGCGTCTCCGTTGTCCTCCCCGCCGCTCAAGGTGGTGTTGTCACTCTCCTGGGCGGGTTTCTTGACGCGGTGGTTCCTGCCGGTGGAAACAATCACACAGATGGAGGTCGGTGTGTATGTCCTCAGGGGCCCCTGCTCCCCCGCCCGCCCCGCTCGCCCCGCACCTCTCTGACCTGTAGCGGGCCTGCTGCCGGAGCCCCTCCTCGATGCTGGAGCTCAGCGCCTCCTTGTTGTGCAGCCGGTTGAGACGCTCCAGGACACGGCGCTGATGGGCCTCGTACTCGTCGCGGCTCGGGTAGATCTTGGAGATCAGCGCGTCGAAGTTGGAATCGCGGCGCAGCGAGCGGCGGGAAACCAGCTTCTTCCTGCACGTGGGACACTCCTTGTTGCTGGGGAGGGACAGGAAGCAGGTCAGGGCGGGTGTACGGATGAGAACACTGACGGTCGACATGCGGCCGGCGTTCACCCTGATCGCAGCGCCGTGACGATGCACTCGGAACAGAAGCGGTGCAGACACTCTTTGGTGGTCATGGTGTTCTTCAGCATGTCCAGACAGATGGGACACATCAGCTCACTGTGCAGAGAGCGAGGAGACACGGCCACCTCCGTCCCGTCCACGATGGCCTCCTGGAAACACACACACACACACTTTCATCACTACAATGGACGCTGACACTGCCGTAAGACAGATCTTTACGTGCACTGAATCATTAGAATCCATTCATTAAAAACTTCCGTTCACCCGCAGCACTAAACAGGACAATACTAGGTCGCAGATTGGAGCCTCCGTGTGAATCGGACTGTTGCTGGAATGTTCCGTTGCAGGTGGATGAAAGTTGCTGCGTATGGCCCACACGTACCTGAGGGCTCCGGTGCAGCTCGTACAGACTCAGCTCCCACGTCTTACTGGGAGTCTGGATGTTCAATGGCGCCGCCATGATGGACGTGTGCGACACTCCTCACTGGACCAAAAGACAACAGTCACTTCACAGTCACCATCAAAACACTGTGACACTATGACACTTTCAGGGCAATTCATGGGACAATTGCAGCTGTTTCCGCAGAACAATAAATGAATGTAAAAACTAGAACTTGATGACAATGTGACTGTGAAGTTCAGCTCATGATGTTTTTGTTGTGCAACATCACAAATGACAGGAAACCAAATTGAACGCGTCTGAAAAAAGCACGAGCCGTGTGTACAATAAATAAAACTGATTAATATACTCAAACAATTCCATTGTTTGCAAAATCACATCTCATGAAACATGTTTTATTTCAAAATAATGCAAATGATGTTCAGAGCAAAATGTATGTCACTTCCTGTACAAATATTCAACATACGAAGAGTGGATATGAGCTGAGACGAATATTCATGTTTAAGTTCATGTACAAAAAGCAAAACAAGGTATTATGAGGAGATTTATTTCTATTATTGGAGTAAGATTACAGAATGATGCTAGCTTGGATTTCAAAATGTGTAATTCGCTTTTGGTTTTAATGACAACGCTGTTTTTGAAGAATACGGTTTGTGTTTGTCACCTCCACCAAAACTTCAAAATGTTTCTCACAGCAGTTATCTGGTTGTCTGTCAGGAAAATAATTCCTGAAGTTGTGAACGTATTGTAATGAAATGACGAGTAACGGCTGCTAATGAACCAGGACCAGATGATGATCCAGGAATCTGTTGAAGGGTTCTTCCTCGTTTTCAGCAGACGTGTCTAGAACTCCACAATAGCAGCAGTAGTCTCTGTGGACAAGTGGTTAGTGGGTCTGTCTGTTAACACAGAGATCGGGGGTTGGAGCCCACACAGGGACGTTTTACTATTGAAATAAAAAAGAAAAACTAGAGGTAAGCGGTCATGATAAGTGTAACACAGTGTAACTATTTGACTAGTAGAGACAAAGTCCTGTTTGATGATCAATGAATGGAAGACGATGATGCAGTGGTGATGAGTGTGTGTGAGTTCAGTCACAACTTGACACCTCGTCCAATCGGCCTCTGGGATTGATGTGTTATGTCTGACGACTGAATAAAACACTACTACGACAAGAGACGAAAACACATCGGAGACCAACCGGGGAGGCGGAGAGGTTCACACCGGAGCGCAAACGAACCGGCACAACTTCACGCCCAGCCGGTGACGTCACTTTCTTTGATTTAACGACCAACTTCTCCAGATGAAAGTGAACGTTACACGTTGAAGAAGAAAAACAACAACAACGACAACAAAAAACGTTTCGAACGGGGATGTTCGTGAGCAGGTTTCACGCATTAACCCAGAAATTTCAGGAGGAACCGGAGAAACTCACCTGACGTTTGACTGACGGCCAGCTGAGCGACCGTCCCCCGCCACACACACAGTGTGAAACACGAACTTCAGCCCGATTCTTCGTTCCGCCGGCAGATTGGCGCGCAAATGTTTGACTTCCGGTCGACGAGGGAATTTTACGAAACACAAAACAGCTCAACAGAGCAACATTTTGTCAACGGCGACAGTTCGCTGGCGTTAGCGACTTTCTTCTTCTTCTGCCCGGAACAAATCAGCTCCTCCCCGGCAGCTGCAGCACCCTGTTCCAGCGGCACTGACCCCTAGCGGCCCCTGGGCACACTACAAAGACAGGAGCTCGACGGTTGAAACAAGTGTAAGAGAAAAGGATCAATTAACCAGGTTAGTATGGCTATACAGCACCTGTCAGACGTTTGGACACTTTTTCCATTCAATTCATTAAAAAACATTATTTGAAGTGGATACCTTTTTAAGACATCTAAAGGTTAGTTAAAAACAGTGTGGGTGAACAAAACAACATGTTTGCTTGCAGTAAAATGTCTCACCACGATGACCTGACCTTGTTTCGTGGTTGAACCATGAGTGACAGTTGATTTATCTCAGCAGGCATCTGAACATCTGTGATCCGTTTGTTGTCTTTCAACAGGAAATATGTGAGTTTGAGGCAGATCTATGCGGTTCTGTCCATCATTACGACAGGAATTTGTGGCGTGACTGGGGATAAAATCAGTGTTCCTGTGAACAACTGTAATGGGAACAGGACACAGAATGATCTCTGGCCTGTTTTTGGCAGATGTGAACACCTACTCATTGAAAAGACGAAAGGGTGAAGTTCACCCACATGAGACACTGGAGAACATCTGTTCAACGTCCAGGAAACAAATGGAATGAAAGACTCTGATGCGGTCGATGACGACGTTTCTTCAAGTAAAACATTCCCGTTTCTGTGCAGTAACACGGTCACTTTAAATCACTTAATATATGTGAATGTATGTATCATTTCATTTCTCTATCATGTAAATGCAGTGACATTTACGTTTGTAAATGTATGTTTAGTCCTCACTCTGGGGCAGTAAAGGCCAATCCGATCCTATATCGTAACTTGTAAATTACTTGACTCACTTTTACAGTCCTTTACAACAACCCTTTACAGTGCTTTACAATAGACAGCAAAAAATAAAACAAATAAAACAAATAAAATGAAATGGAATCAGTAAGAGTGAACAAAAGTGTCACCACATTACTGGGTATTAAAAGTCATCCTAAATAAATACGTTTTTAGTCTAGATTTGAAGGGGTTTAGGAGGTAATTTCAATTTTAAGAGGTATTTCAGCTGGCAGCGTCTTCCAGAGTCACCCCGATGTTTGACCTTTGACCTGGGAACCTCCAACAGAAGGTGGTCAGACGACCTCAGATCTCTCTGAAAGCTCAGATTAATACGATGGAGTGAAGCTGTTCAGAGCTTTAACAACAAACGTTCAAGTTAAGAACAGCAGTGATCTCGTCTGTCGGTTGGTTCACCGGTTCTTCAAGGTCGGGGCCGGGAGCCGTCATGACGAAACGTTCTAAACGCTCACGTCCAATCGGTGGCGTCCAGCTGACGTTCTAACGCTGCATGTGAGTGTCGTGGTTATCACTCGGCTGAGGGAATAAAAGCCGAAATCAGGTCTGTGCTCCTCCCCGGGGGTTTATTGGAGAATGGTATGAATGTTGGATATTGTCCCCTGAGCTTTAACATGTGTCTCACACGAATCCTGACAGATGTTAATAATGGAGGAATGTGTCGGCCCGCGGCGGCTCTCTTCATTTGCATGTTGACTCTGAACTCAAAGACCATCAATAAAAAACACATACTTCGGATTCATGTGTGTGCGTGTGTGTGTGTGCGCTGAACCAAACAAGAACCAGGTTTACAGATAAACATAATTTAATTTGGAATTTGTGTGATCATACATATAATTCTAAAGTGGTTCAAGCAAAGAATTGTTTCAAAACACTTGTAATTCAAATGCTCTAAAATAAGTTATTTGCATAGAATCGAAACTACACACACACACACACACACACACACACACACACACACACACACACAGACAAGGTGTTCACTGACTGTGAAATTCTGGGACATTGTTTTAAAATGGGCCAAATGTTTGATGCTTAGTTCAGTTTATTAAAACAGATGAAGGTGAGATTGTAAAGAGACTCAGTCAGTTCTGTACCTGAACTAACTGTCTCAAACACACACACACACACACACACACACACACACGCGCTGCTGATTACTGCATCGAATGCATAGAACGTGATCAATGTGCCCAGCCGTAGAGAACGGATAAATGAATAGTGAAGCAGGTGATAAACAAACTGGATGAATGAAGGATCTTTTTCTCTCTCCTGATGTGTCATTCATCACTGAAACGCCGCCGCGGTGACAAGAGCGGCCACAAGTGTCACCAGGTCGACCCCGATGACCCCGGCGGCGTCCGATGACCCCGATGATCCGGTCGTTGCTGCGGCGCCGGCGGTGGCTACCGTGCTGCCGGGCTCCTCCCTCAGTACGGTCATCTCCGCCGTCCTCGCCGCCGTCGCCGCCGCCGTCGCTGCTGTGTGCGCCGATGCTTCCATGGCAGACGCCGTGTCTTCTGTGTTCTGCGCCGCGTCTGACGTCACCTTCATTGCTGACTCGCATGCCGTTTTAGCTGCGCCCGCCACCACATGCGCCATCTCTGTCACCACTTGCGCGTCAACGATGGCCTGTTGGTCCAACGCTCTGGAGGTCGTGGTGGACGACAACAACCCGCTCAGCAACTTGGACGCCGCTTCTGATTCGGTTGACAAGGTGGATGCGGCGTCCACCGGCATTTCCATGACGTTGGGCGTTGCCGTGTTGCTGGCTGCCATCTTCGTTGCTGTCACTGCATATTTAGCAGCTTGGGTCAACCTCTCCGCTGCTGTCGCCATTTGCACGGACTGAGCAATTTCTGACGTGGTAGCCCTGGAGCGTGAGGTCGCCGCCTCCATTGCCGCTTTCGTTGTTTCCGCCGCCGCTTCAGCTGCTTCCGTCGCAGCGTTGACCGCCTCGTCGAACGTCGCTGCCCCTGTCACTACCAACCCTGCGACTCTTGCCGCTTCCTTTGCGGCTTTGGTGCTGTTGGCTGCCGTCAGGCGGACCGGTCCAGAAGCAAAGGCCACTGCCGAAGCGGCCGCAGAGGCCGCTGCCGCCAGCGCCGTGGTCCCTGCCACTGCTGCTTTCTGAGCCTTACTGGCCATGTCAACAGGCGCATGGGTCACTGGGCTGCCCGGTCTCAGTTGGAGCAGCACAGCCTTCGCCAGGACGGCCTGTGCTGCCGCCACCACAGCCGTCGCGTCAGCCGCAGCGGCCTGTGCTGCAGCGGACATGATCTCTGCCGCCTCCTGCTCTACAGCCACTGTTGCTGCATCTGCTGCCGCCGCCGATTCTTTCACCATGTCTGCAGCGACTTCTGCTGCTGCCACCGCCAGCAGCATCACCTCCGTCAGTTCTGTAGATTGCCCCACGAAGCCGGCGGTCAACGCGTCGATCGCTGCTTTTGTTGCGTTTGCGACCGTCCTTGAAGCATCGGCAGCAGCTGCGATCCTTTCCAGTGTGGCTGTCTCCAAAGCCGCTGCAGCTGCTGTTTTTTCTGCAGCTCCCGCTGCGTTGTAGGAGGCCTGCGCCACATGTCCCAGAGACGCCGCTGACGAGTCGGCTGCCATCAGTACTGCTTGTATTGCTGCCAGAGCTGCAGCTTGAGCTGCGTCTCCTGAGTTCCCTGCTGCTATTGCTGCTAACGTCGCAGATGCTTCTCCCGCTGCCACTAACGTGGAGCCTCTCGCTGTTACCTCTGCAGCGTCGACAGCCAGTTGTGCTTCTTTCAAAGCTCCGACAACTGCCGCCGTCACCGCTGCCACTGACGTTGCTGCTGATGTGGTGGACGCGGTCATCGCTGTGGCTGCGGCTGCAGTCTGAGGTAGAATCGACCCTGGAGGGGGGAGTGGCACTGTGATGTTTGCAACAACTGTTCCTGCAACCAGAACCCCAGAGTTTGCTGCAGCAGCAGCTTCTTTGGCTGCATTTGCCGCTGCGATCAACGTTTCTGTGGCCGCTGCTGCGACTTCATTTGCATTTGCTCCGTCTGGTGCGACGGCTACAACGGACTCTGTTGCATTTGCAGCTTTACCGGCAGCATCTGATGCCTTCTCAGCCGCAATCAACGCTAACTTGATCATCAGTGCTAATTCTACTGAGGAGGATTCTATGGTTGTCGACTGGAGTAAAACTCGGAGTTCCTCTGCTGCTAACTGCGCTTTCTTTGCTGCGGCTGCAGCTGTTTCCATGACGAGTGCTGCCATTTCTGGTGATGTTCCTTGAACGTCAAGGTTTGCTGCCAACCGCGCTGCTGCAGCTGCTGACTTGGCAGCCTCTGCTGCCATTAGCGATGCTGCCAGGACGCGTTGTGCGAATTCAGTTGTTTGGCCCGAAGCTCCCGCTCCTTCCAGCGCCGCTTTGGAAGCTGCTGCTGCCGCATCTGCTGCATCTATTGCAGCTTCTGCTGCAATCGTTGGCGGCTGGCTGCCAGCGGTCACTGCTGCCGCAGAGGCTGCTGCATTCTCTGCGGCCGTGGAGGCGACCAGCGCTGCGTCCAGTGCCGCTTGTCCTCCGGCGGCTCTGGATGTGGCTGCTGCGATGGACGCCACGGCTGAAGCTGCTGCGGCCGCCGACACCGCTGTGGTTGCGGCTGTTTCCATCGGTGATAGAACATGTGGCTGCACAGTGGGAGGAGTCTGACCAGGTGGAAGATCAGCAGCAGACCTGGCAGCTTTCATTGCTTCGATCGCTCCCTTAGCTCTCTTTGCAGCTTCCCTCGCAGCTCTCGCTGCCTCTCTGGCCTTTTCCACGGCCGTGTCCGTCGCCCCGGCAGCACCGTTTGCAGCTTCAGCTGCTGCTTCGGCGTCGGCGGCTGTTGCTTCGGCCATTTCCGCTGTTGATCGGGCGAGTTTCTCTGCCAGGTTCAGTAGGTCTGGATCGACATTTTCACCCGACGCCTCAAGCGCTGCCAGGACTTCCGCCAGTGCTTTCGCCGCTGCGGCTGATGCCTCCGTCGTCGCTTTCGTTGCTTCTTCCGTTTCTTCTGACACAAAAGCCGAAGCTGCATTTCCTGCTCCGTACGCCGCCATGGACGCCTGCAATGCGGCCTCTTTGATCATCTCAGCCACCGCAGCGTCCGACGCAGGGATTGTTTCGATGGCGTCCTTTGCAGCACGCAGAGCGGCTTCAGCTGCGTCCGATGCTTTCTTTGCAGCATCCACCGCCGCACTGGGCGGCAGCTCTCCGTTCAGGACTCGCTCAGACACATCGGCTGCTTCCTCCGCAGCCTGAGCTGCAGCCTCCGCAGCCGCCGCCGCCGCTTCAGCAACGGCTCCTTCTACGGCGATGGCTGCTGTGGAGGCGGCGGTGGCGGCTGCCGTCGCAGCCAGTGCGGCAGCGGCGGCCGCGCTCGCTGCTGAATGTGCCCTCTCGATGGGGGACGGGGTTGTCGGCGCAGGTGATGTGGTGGGCGGGGGAGGCGTCTGTGTGACGGCTGGTCTGTTGGGACACTTGGTGTCTTTGAGGCCTCCTGCTGCTGGCTGGCTGACAGCGGCTGGTGGCAGGGAAGAGTCAGGTCAGAGGTCGCAGGACAGCATCTTTGAACTCATCTGGAACAATGACTGTCACTCACCCAGAAGTAGCAGAGCAACAACTATTGGGTTGAAGGTCATCGCCATGTCTGACCTCCTCCTCTCCTCAGCACAACTGAAAGAAACAATCTTGTAAGTTGTAAGCTACTTTCTACAGAAAGAACGAAGACCATCGACCTACAAGGCTATATACACATACTGTATATAGACATATGCATAATCACTCACACAACACACGATGACATGAACCGAATGAACTCTGTAGCCGAGGACATCATACATATCATACATCAAAGTCTGACCTCAGCGGTGACATGAAATCCGTCCAGTATTTCCAACAATGTCTACATTTGTCCAGGTCCATTCTTATCGTGTAGTTCAGCCTGTCCATCGTGTACAAACTGTGTTTAACCCTTGTGCACTGTTAGAAAACACTACGCGTACGTGTTGTTATGGCTGAAAAAAGCCACTACAAAAGAACAGCTGTAAAAATATATCAGATCAATATTTTTTTCAACTTTTTTTGCATAAATCTGTTAATCAACTTCAGCCCTAATCAAAACTATTAAATGTTTAAAAAAATTCCAGGATTTAACTCTTTAAATGCCAGTTTCATAAGTGATGGCGCTGATTTGAGGGAAAAAAAAACACACAATGACTTGTTTTCAATACTAAACATTGTTGTAACCTGGATATTTTTTACCTGCTATCACAGTCTTACATGTGTCAAAGATTAGTAACAACATTGACTTTGATGCATCATTAGTTTTTTTGCAGCATCAGATTTAAATTTTTTGTTACACTCGTGTTGTTATGGCTGAAAAAAGCCACTACAAAAGAACAGCTGTAAAAATATATCAGATCAATATTTTTTTCAACTTTTTTTGCATAAATCTGTTAATCAACTTCAGCCCTAATCAAAACTATTAAATGTTTAAAAAAATTCCAGGATTTAACTCTTTAAATGCCAGTTTCATAAGTGATGGCGCTGATTTGAGGGAAAAAAAAACACACAATGACTTGTTTTCAATACTAAACATTGTTGTAACCTGGATATTTTTTACCTGCTATCACAGTCTTACATGTGTCAAAGATTAGTAACAACATTGACTTTGATGCATCATTAGTTTTTTTGCAGCATCAGATTTAAATTTTTTGTTACACTCGTGTTGTTAGTGGACTTTTTTGCCCCATTGACTCCCATTATAACCACATTTTTTTACTCCTCATTCATGACACTATATAATCATGCATTCTCAAATGTTGGTGCTTTTCCCATTGGGTAGAAGTCAAATTTGTGATTTTTACTGCTGACACCCATGTGACGTCATTTACCCTTTACAGAGGCCGTGCATAGAAAGCTTAGTTCTGGTTTTTATATATGGACTTCTATGGAGGATATCAGCACATTATAGTGTTTGTGTGTGAGTGTGTGTGTGT
>CAAKHB010000518.1:3296-20002 GCA_901007665.1 Aeoliscus strigatus
CCCCCCCCCCCCCCCCCCGCACACGCAATAACCGCCTGGCTGTCGCGGTGTTGAATCAAACGCACCTGTGTTTGTTGTTGTTTTTCAGCGGCGTTTCGTGCTCGGCCTGTCAAACCGTGAGGCTCCTCACCGGGACGACGAAACGGGAGGAACGGGGATGCACATGACTAAAAAGTACAAATTATAAGCTAAGACCTGCTCACCTGTCAGTTTTAAATGTCGACGCCGACGTTTCTACATTTCTAGCGGTTCGTTCGAGTCTCTGTCCATGCTCCGTTGGACCCGTTAGCTGACCGAGCTAGCTAGCAAGCAGATGTCACTGTTCGACTGTCACACACATTCCCCGGCTTTCCCCTGTTTTACCCAGAGGCCGCTGAGATGAAGTTAGCTGTGTTTGACTAATATGAGCAGAACGTGGTGTTGTTATTGTGTCATAAGCTGCCGTAGTTTGTTAGCTCTCATCCCATCTGATTGTTGTTTGTGTGTTCAGGACCAGGACCACAATGAAGCCTCCATCACAGACCCAGTCTCCTGTCAGCAGCCTGGTGAGTAGCGACGGGTTGATGTGGAGACAATGAGGAGCAGCTGTAAATAGTCATGAATCTCATCTGGTCCATCGCTCTTCTGAGAAACACATGAGAAAGACAAAGAAAACATTGATTGCTGAGTTTCAGTTAAATCAATTATTAATTTCACTTATTGGAATTGAAATTAATAATTGATTGAGAGGGAAGAGGGAAACGAAGAAGAATCACTTGAAATATACAGGTTGCAAAAAATACTGTGCTTATCTGCCATGTCTTATTCTTTTCATCTGTCTCCACATCCACTGTTCGACCTGAAAGTTATTCACAACTTCATTCTACTGCAGTACAATGAACAATAAAATATTGATTAATATATTGATTTTGATAAAGAATAGTGTAGCGACTTCAAATTCATCTGACGACTGAGATGCAACAAATACATTTATTTGATCTATGAATGTTGAGTTGAAATGTATTGTTCGCAGTCATCGTTCCGTGATCTGCGCAAAATGTTCATTTATTGGTTAACAAACGTACGGCAACCAGCTCACCCTGTTGTTTGACGTCATCACCTTAATCCATGTGACCCACCTGTAGACTTACTACGATAAAAGCATAAGCGGAAAATAACAGTATTGAATATGGAATACTAGTGGCTCCTACAAACAACAGACAGTTTTTCTTTGTGAGTCAGTCCAGAGACACAGGAATGATCAAAACACACTTTGTAATTGATTGTCCATACAACATCTCCAGTTAATGTGTGTTCACCATCAGCTGACATACAAACGTATCCAAGTTATCATTGTCAATTTTCCTTACTCAGCAACGAGTATCAGAGCTGCTGAAATATAAACCAGTGTCGCCTTTCATGTCAGTTATTGTATGAATGTCTTGTCCTTGGTCTAAATGATAAACAGCACAAGTGTTCTGTAATAAGACAATAATACTTATATTTTATTGCAGGTATTTGAAGGTGTCTACAACAATGCACGGATGCTTCATTTCCTCACAGCAGTAGTGGTGAGTGTTTCATCCGTCTTCTTCCCAGTGGTCCAGACAGATTTCAGACGTGTTCACTGCTGCTTTCAGGGCTCCACCTGTGATGTAAGGGTGAAGAATGGAGCAGTGTACGAAGGAATCTTCAAGACTCTGAGCTCACAGGTCTGTCACTGGTAAATAGCTCCTTCAATGGGGATTCTGTCAGGACTGTGTGATTGACCCGTGTATCTGTGCGCCGGCAGTGTGAGCTGGCTGTGGACGCCGTTCACAAGCGGAGTGATGGTGATGATGGTGGAGGAGGAGGAGAGGAAGGAGGCGGCGGCGGCGGCCAGTCCTCTCTGCCCAGGTTTGAAGACATTACAGAGACGATGATCTTCAGCCCCGCCGACCTGGTGACCATGACCTGCCACGACGTGGACCTCAACTTTGCTGTCCGAGGTATTGAAAGGAATCAGATGTATCCGGATGTTTCCATCAACTTTGGAGAAGGTTGATGATGGCGTTGAACTGCAACCCGTGTGTGTGTGTGTGTGTGTGTGTGTGTGTGTGTGTGTGTGTGTGTGTGTGTGTGTGTTTGTAGACACATTTACGGATGCAGCCATCAGCTCATCACGTCTCAATGGTGAGCACAAAGAAAAGGTTCTGCAGAGGTGGGATGGAGATGAAAGTGGTGAAAACTACGAACTGGAGTCAGACGCAGTGAGGAAACACACACACACACACAGTCTTTTTATTGGACGGCAAACAACTTGTCATTATGCTGTTATTACCTCCACCAAGGAGGTTATGTTTTCACCCACATTTGTCTGTCTGTCTGTTAGCAAAACAACTCCAAAAGTTATGAATGGATTTTCTGAAATTTGTCAGGAAATCTGATAATGGGGCCAGGAACAAATGATCAAACGTTGGTCGTGTTCTGGAAGCATCTGGAGTCGGGAGTTTTTTGAATAATTCTTTATCATAGTGAGATAGCAACATTTTCAGCATGGTGGTATATAACTGTCTCTGTGGGGCAGTGGTTAGGCTGTCTGGCTGTTAACAGCAATGTTGGGGGTTCAAACCCAACACGAGTATGGAGGGGTTTTTTGTTTAACAACTGAACATGAAGCGTGCATGGTCTGTGTTGCTAAAGTTGCTGATGATTGTGACAAAGGTGTGATTTGATGATCAAGGAATTTATTAGAGTAGATCAACTGAATAATATTGACTGCAAATCACAATATGGGTGGAAATGAGCTGCTTGGCGGAGGAGTGGAGCTGTCCCAGTGCTTTTCTAGTCAGTATTGTGATTGTTGTGTTTCCTGACATCCATCGTTTATTTCCAGTCAAATGGCTGGGACGCCACCGAGATGTTCAAGTTTAACGAAGAGGCTTATGGCGTCAAGTCCACATACGACTCCAGCCTGTCCATGTACACGTGAGTCAGCTGACGCTCCTTCTTCTGCGACTGTCCTGGTCGCCTGGATCTCATTGCGGGTTCCGTGTCTCCCTCTCGCAGCATGCCCCTGGAGAGGGGGACGTCTGAGGGCTTCCGTCAGCGTGAGGTGAGAGCAGCTCGATTAGCCAGTGAGATTGAGAGCAGCGCTCAGTACCGCCGGCGGGTTTCCCTGGAGAACGACGACTCCAGGAGCGAGGAGGACAGGTTTGGCTCCGTGGTGCGAGAGCGGGAGGCAGAGAGAGGGAGCCCCGGCTTCTCCTCCGCCAGCAGGTATGACTCCATTCAGCTCTACTCAGGACCAGGGATGCCACGATTATCATATTTATTCATTCATCACCATTAATGAAAGTCCAGACGATTGTATCGTGAGGATTTGAATAACGGTGGTTGTCACAGACTTGTCGTGACGTGATTTACGTCAGGGATGCGGAAGTAGTTGAGCCAGCAATGAAGCACATGATAAACATGAGATCACTTCACTTTTCAGCCCTCTGCTCCAATATCTAGGTAATGAAGTAATATTTAACACCACAAACAAGGAACGTCACCATAACTTCACAAACACACACAGAGAGTGAAAATTGTGTTAATCATGATAATTTCCTTGACAAGAATCGCACCAGGAAAATCCATAATCGTGACATCTCTCTTCAGGACGCGTCTGACAAAACAAACACCTGCATCACCTCTCTTCTTCTTCCCCAGGGATGGTAAATATATTCCTCTCCCTCAGAGGGCGCGAGAGGTCGGCCTGTCTGCCAGCAGCGTGAGGACCGGCCCCACTGGCCGACCGGTCGCCGCGTCTTCCTCTAGACACCCGGTGCCCAGGTCGTCGTCCCCAAAAGCCGTGTCTGACAGGAGTAGAACAGGCTTTTCCCCGCACCCGTCCCAAGGAAGCCCCTCAGCAACCGGCAGCTCCCCCTGTACCAATCACGCCCTCCCACACTCACTCTCTCATCCGCAAGCGCTGGTTGACACCAGTCGCTCGTCTCTTAACGGAGGTGAGGAGGTCACACAGGAGATAAACAAGCAGCCTTTGTTTCTGACGTCTGATGTGCGACTTTTGCAACAACATGGAAATATTTTGTACATTTTTCTGCACTAACCTCGCCCACTTCTACTGTGTGACCAAACCACATGACGAGAGAAAAAATAACTTTTCTCACAGCCCTGGGAGGGAAAACAAATGTGTCGACGGGCCTTTATTGACCTGATCTTCATCCTCGTGTTCGAACGAGTCATTAACATGTTCACACAAGTCGAGTCTGTTCACCAGAAGACAAGTGAATCCCAGCGCTGAAGTTTCATTTTAAACCGTGTGACCACAGGAATCTCTCTATCTCTCTCCATCTTAATCTTAATCTCTCTATTTCTCTCTCTCTTCCTCTCCCTCTCTCTCAGTTGCATCAAGAACTTCCCCAAAATTGCAGAGACTCCAGAGCAGCCGATCTGTGCGGACGCCAAACTCCAAGTCTTCCCCTGCAGGTAGTGATTCTACCACCAAAGACAAGTCTAAAGCCCGATTTCTGCTTCTACGTTGAACTGACACTGACCCTACGTTGTACTCTTCATCGAGGCCCTACACCTTCATGGGCATTTCTATTTGTGCGTCTGCATAGCTCCGCATCGCATCTCACAGCCGTGTTTATTTCTTATGTTATGTTAAGTTTCTGCTGACTTTTCCAGTCAAAAATGGTTTTGGGAAAGTCATGTGACACAAACAGTCCAATCACAGTTGTTGCTGTCTACAGAGGGTCATGTAGCTACAACACAGTTACATTTGTGGAGAGGCAGCACATTACCAGCTACGTAGTAGACATACCTACAACGGCATACTCATGTCGTAGGTATGTGACACAGAAGCATAAATTGGGCTTAATTCGGTCAGTGGTGGTGGCGTGCGTGCGTGTGTGTTTTGGCTGGCGTGTCACATCAGTTTACTGCCCGTAAGTGACAGTCTGCGGTCTCCTTGTGTCCTTCCAGCTGCTCGTGCAGTGAAAGCACCAGAGGTCCCTCCCCAGGACCTCCCTCTTACTGGCCCCGCTTTTGTGGACACGTGTCCCTCTCCTGTCTCCACGGCAACCACTGGCAAACCCTCCGGACCCACCCCGCTGTTCCCCATCGATGGTGAGGCCTGAAGTCATAAGTGATGTTTCACCGGAAAACAAACAGCTGCTGTTAGATCCAAATACAGGAAACAAACAGTCCTAGTTCTCACTGGACTTTAGGTCACTTCTTGGAGTCTCACACACACACACACACACACACACACACACACACACTAGAGGAGGATTGATGAGTGTTTCATAGATGTATGATGTGTGTGACTGGGCACGGTGATGATGCTACTCAGAACTCCGTCACAGGAAGTGACAGCCGTTGTGTCTGTTGCAGTGAATGAAATCCTCAGTGCAGCAGCAAAGGAGAGAAGTGTGCCAGGTTCTCAGGATGTGAAGAGCGGCAAAGGTAAATCACTGCTGTCCATCAGGTGGCAGCTTCTTCAACACAACACTGGAACGGACAGAAACACTTTGGAACTCTCCTCTCCTCTCCTCTCCAGTTCCCTCATTCCAGCAGAGATCCCAGCTTGAGGAGCTCCGCAAATTTGGTAAAGAATTCCGGGTAAGACAGCCGTGAAAGTGGGGTCAAAGGTCATTCAGGGGTCATGCAATGTATTAGTGTACTGGGTGAAAACACTGACATGTGCTCAGTGAAGTTCGTAGAGTTTACAGGACGACCTGTCTCAGTGATCAATCACTGGAAACCAGCAGTGAGGCAGTGAACAGCTGTTGAACAGCTGGACTCTGTTCTGTACACAGCATCGTGCTGAAATGCTGCATTCTGACACCGCAGAGTGAGAACAGAGAGAACCGCTGGAATCAGCTGATCCCTGACAATAATAATAATAATAATATTAATACTAACAATAGCTATATTGATAATGTTATAACAGTAGTCTGATATCACAAACACTGTTGTGTATTTCCATCTGTGTCCTCTCTTTTTCTCAGCTGCAGCCGAGCTCTTCTCCTTCATCACGACCATCCTCCGTGGACCCTCTCCAGAACCACCCTACCCCTCCCATCGCCTCCTCCCCACCTAAGCCCACCACCTCCCGAGCGTCCCCGGTCCAGGACCTGCAGGAGCCCACGCAGCCGGCTCCCCCTTGTACATCCACCGCTGCCCTGACCCCCCAGACCTCAGCACCAGACAGGCCACAGGCCGCCATTCCTCCGCCGGTACCAGCGACCAGCGGCGAGGAGCTGCCATTAGAAGGCGGTGACATGACAGAAGCTGCGTCTGCAGTGTGAGTGACAATGAGTCGCTCAAACAAGGGATAGAAAGTTTGTCTCTTGTCCTTGTCTTTTCTAGTCACGTTTTATCTGCTTTCTCCGCTGCAGGCAGGTGAAAAACTCCACGTTAAATCCAAACGCGAAAGAGTTTCTTCCCATAAAAGGAAATACAGTGCTGGTTAGTTCTTTGAAACACACACAACTCACAGGTCATTCCATCCTGCAAACTGCAGGATTGTCAGTCACAGAACACGGTCACCATAGTAACGACTTGTCAACCTTATGGTAGCCCTGCCCCTCCCTCGCTTTCTGGCCAGCTTCATTGGACCTTTTATGAAATGCATGTCCTGCTGTGTTGAGGAAAGACAAAACTGAGGCATTCATCGAAAAACTTTTTTTTGAGCTAATGACAAGTCTGAGTCACTCCTGCGCCCCCTGCTGGACATTAAACACACTGCTGATGAACAACAAATAACTTGAGATGAAATGATGTCTCTGATATGATTTTCTTTCTTCCCTGACATTGTAGCAGAAACCTGTACCAACCCCCACCCCGCCTCGGCCCACCCTGCCCAGCCCCTCGGTGGTGCTGCCCCCCCCGGTCAGTGCGGCCATCTACAGCAGTCCACCCGGACATTACCTTTCCTACGTGTCCACCATCCCCCTCCAAGGACACTCCATCCAGGTTGGAATGCTTCTCTTCTCCTTTAACCCGACAGGTCGTATTGGTCAAACATTAGGAAATTCTGGTTCTTAGAACTTTTAAAACTTTTTAAAATTATTTAGGGAAATTTAAAACTTGGGAGGGGGGGCACACAGTGGAGCAGTGGTTAGCTGTGTCGCCTCATCTATCCATCTATCCATCTATCCATCTGTTTCATTTAAAAACCTGACAGAATTAAGAATTTATTACATTAAAAAAATCTTGTAAAACGTGCAGTGAATGAAAAGTATTATCATTCCTCAGATGTACCAGTACACCATGTCAGCCGTGAACCAGGGCAAATACCCCCGAGCCAAAGGTAAGATGCTTCCTCCGTTCACTAACGTTGTGTACAATATGACAACAAACAGAAGGTCTGATCATCTCGAGCAGCACTTCCCCAAAAAATGTGCCCATGCCCCCTAGTGGACCTTCAAGGTACTGCAGGTGGGCTGCACGAGATCAGTTACAAAAAGTACAAAGGTTATATATAATATTTATATGACCTCAACATGTCAGTGTTTGCTCTCAAAATGGTACATGTGCTGCATCAGTGGATTATGACTGATTCATTCATGTTCTGATCCTCCTTTGGTGCATTTGATCAGAGTTGATGATGTGGGAATCTCTGCACGAGAGCGAGGAGGAGGTGTATCACTCAGACAGAACGAGTGGAGCATCTTCCCCTCACAGACGATCTTTGACTTGATTAAAAACAGCCTTCAGATCTTCAGCTCAGACGTCACCTGTTCTGCTGTTTCAGGTCCAGTTGTGGGACCTCGTCCGGATCATCACGCCTCCCCTGCTTCCCCCATGATGTCAGCGGCAGCCTCTGCGGCAGGCCCCCCCCTGGTGGCTTCGCCATACCCGCAGTCCTACCTGCAGTATGGTCAGGTGATCCAGGCCATGCCACCTCACTACCATGGACAGGTAAAGCAGCTGCGTCAGCGGAGTCCTCTTCCAGTGTCAAACTGCTGCTGTCTCAAGGCAGCGGGGACGTTTCAACCTTTCTGTTCATGTCTTTCAGCCAGTGTACTCGATGCTGCAGGGTGGTGCCAGGATGCTGACGTCTGGGGCTCCTCATCAGACGATGGCTCCTCCCGGCCCCCCGTACCAGACCGAGGGCCCTCCGGGGCCACAACAGACCCTGTTTGGTACGCACCTAGGGAAAAAAGATAGACACAGGTTAACATGGTTACTGCTGTGGACGTTGTACTGACGTCACTAACCCTTTAACACTGATGGTATCCCTGGTGCTACATTCGAGCACGCATTCTTTGGAGTACCGTAATTATCACCATAGCGACAGCAACATAGCTGTGAAGTGTAACCGATTGATGTTTACTGCTTCTCCTAGCCGTTGGACGTTTTCTCCTTGTAGCTCCTTCCTCACACCAGGTAGGGGACCGAGTGACACTTCTCAACTTTCAGGGACCCTTCAACATTTTTCTGACGGCACAAATAGTTGCCTAATTCCAGTATTCCAAAGAATAATAGCACAAATGTATGGGGAGCAGTGTTAAAGGGTTAAAGGAGGAAGTGAGCTCACACCACCAAAATAAACTTCAAAATAAAAGACTGAGGGCCCTATTTAGATGGTCTAAACCAGAAAGCGCTAGGTATGCTGCACATTGGCATGTGTCAGTCACTTACAAGTTAGACGGCACGGTTATATGCTGTGCGCCGTGGTGGAGAGTCTAAAAGTCATATCAGACATACCTTCTACCTTCTATCTTCTTCAACAGCTGTTGACTTTGGACCAGGGTTTCTTTTGGTCACTGGTGCCTTTGCTTTCTGTGTCGTCTAACTATCAAAGCACCAACATTTTAGACCGACACGCCCAAAGAAGAACAAGTTCTTTGGCTAGTTCGATGGTGAGACAACTGTGCCTGCGTCTAAATAGCCATGACACTTGTGATATCGACTATGTGCCCTGCGCCATGCACTTCAGTCCATCTAAATATGGCCCCACGTCTCTAAGGAATAAAGTCTTATTGCAGTGAGTGAGAAACATGTTTCCAGAAGCAGAAGAATGTGAATGAGTTTGTTTTCTTTTAGCTGCTCAGTCCTTCTCTCATCACTCGGGCACCATTCATCCTCCTCAACCCTCCAGCACGCCGAATGGAAGCCAGCCGCCGCTCCAGCACGCGGCGCCCAGTCCGGGACACGCCCAGGTAACAGCTCCGAGCTGGGAAACAGTCCAATCACAGTTGTTTTTCCTGTGGAGGTCCTCATCACTGCCAGGCTACACTGGACCCAATGCCGTACCCTACATCATCATTTGACACCTGATTTGACCCCCGTGTCTGTGTGTGTGTGCGTGCGTCCGCCCTCAGTCCAGTCCGGCAGCGCCGCAGCCTCAGGCCATGTTCCACTCTGGCGCTCTGGCGGCTCCCACCCCTCCTAACCTGCCGCCGGGCCACAGTTCACCACAGGCCTCCTTCATGCAGGGCTACAACCTCCCCGCGCACCAGCCGCTGCCTCACGCCTTCCCGGCCATCAGCCAACTCACACAGGTGTGACACAGGAAACTCTGTTCACCTGCAGGTTTGTGGCATCACGACCGGTCCGAGTCAGTCGGAACGCAGCTGAACGGTCATGACGTCAACATTTCGACGACGATGGAAGACATGATGATATGTCTTTAAAAGGGAACACACCTCACATCCTGTTTGTCCGCTGCAGGCCCACGTGCAAACAGGAATGTCTGGGCCGCACCACTCGGCTGCCCACGGCCCGCCGCCCGTCATGCTGCACTACGCTCCCCCTCAGCAGGGCAGCAGCTCCACCACCCAGCAGGGGGCGCCGCAGCACTTCTACATCGGACCCCCTCAAGGTAAAAAAACAAAACAGGATGAGACAGTGCCACAACTAAGTTAATGTTTAACGGTGATGGTGGTTTCTACCATTATTGAACAGGGAATCATTTGTCAACGTGACTCGATGTGCACACGTATGCTCATGGTGTGTTCCAGTTATAGTGCGTATCCGAGGTCGTAACTCAGTTCCAGTCTCATCACAGTATAAGCAGGTCGGAAAAAAGCTGTTCTTGTTCTCGTTGTCGTGGTATTCCACTTACAGCTACAAATCAAACAGTCTCACCACAGTTCATAGTGACAGTGATGACATGTTGGATTCTAAACTCGGGTCCTCTGAGTTGAACAGGGGAACACTTAGGAACAATAAGTTGTGACTGTAGTCGGTGTTTCGTGTCGTGCAGCTGTCCAGGTGCAGGCTCATCCCGGCCAGCAGCTTTCCTTCCACCACTCGGCCAACTGAAGCATCCCGTCATGGCTGCAAGGAGGACCCAGGAAGACTGACGGATCCCCCCGCTCCACCCAAACAACATGCCTCATTCCCGCTCCCTGCCGTGAAAAGTAACTTCTACTCTGAGCCCCGTACCGTGGGAAGACCCATGACAAGACCTCCTCGCTCCACCAGGAGACGGGTTCATGTTCACCAGGAGTTTGTACACAAATTGTGAAGACGAAACTGGTCCAGTGACAGTGGACGTGTTGTTCCCTCCCTCCCTTTCCTTTTACAAATAAAATCTCATGAAAAACAAACCTGAAATGTTCGATTGAATCAAGCAACGACAAACCGAATCTATGGACTGACGTGATGGAACTTCCTGAATACTGTTGTAACAGTTAATAGACAAAACACATTTGGGACGGTGTGTGTGTGTGTGTGTGTGAGAGAGAAAATCCAATAACTTTAAATGACTTTGTTTAATGGAGTTGTAGTTATAAAACAAACAAACAATTCTCAGGAGTTGTCAGTAAAAGAAAAAGCTTCATCTGTAAATTTCAGTATGTTTTCCAGCAAACATCTCCACTCAGCGGCTCACGTCCTCCCAGGTAAAAGGCTCGTTGATGGTCTTTACCAGGCTGACAATGAAGATGATCACATGACCAATGGAACTGAAAGTTCATCGTATCACATGCGTATGTGCTCGTCATCCTCGGTTTCTTCTCTCTCAGCGGTTTAAATACTCAAACCGTGATGTCACGTCGATGATGGGCTGTTTTTCTGGGTCACTGGTTGAGTGCTGGTGGTTGGTTGACATAGTTTTGTTCCTCGTCTTCTTCCTCCTCGTCGTCTTCCTTTTCATTGGATGTGTCACCTGCTGAAAAATGTATAAAACCTCAGACACATCAGGCTGAAAATGACCGAATGTTGGATCAGTCTTCTATGAGTAGATTTCATTTGTGAGACGTTTTTTTTTTTTCTATCAGGACCTAATTCTGTTGGTCAATAAACTGATATTTGTTCCGTATTGTTACAGATAATTGAAGCAGTTTATGTCCCAAATCAGTTCATCTTTTCTCTTTTTTTAACAAGGTGTTATTCAGTTCTTCAGCACAGCCAAACAATGGCAGATTCGCTCCACAAAAACAAAACAAAAGTTGTGTTTTACTTTTCCTCACATAAAATAAATACATAAAAATATACACATACACACTTTTTAGATCTTCACTGTCTTAACTTGTGATGTTACTTCATATTTATTGCATATAGAAATGACTTAGATATGACTTTTTGTATACATTCAAATATCTTTATTGTCCACATACTATATTTGATATGTTTATATTATTTGATATATATTTGATATTTGCTAATGTTAGTTTCTAAAATGTTTTTGTGAAGATATTTTCATTGCAGGCACGCATGTGACAACGTAGGTCGGCAGGAAACTAATCCTGTCTGAACTCATTTCGACAATCTATCATCTGATTCTTAACAACGCAGAGAAAGACTCACTGCTGAAGGACTGCAGCTCCACATTCAGATAATCAGTCCTCTGGTCCTCTGTTGAGACGAGAAGAGAGATTTTAGTTGATTGACGCGCAGTTGGCACAAGTACATACAGTACACAAAGTATGTGTGTGTATTGTGACGTTTAACCCTATAACACCATTTGTTCTTTCCACTTTCTGGTCTGTTGTCATTTAATTTGGCAGGAAAATTCATTCATTCATTCATTTTCTGCTGTTTCCAGTTGGGGGTCACCATTGTGCTGGAGCCGATCCCAGCTGTCAGGAGGCAAACGTCAGGGTCCAACCTGGACGAGTCAGCAGCTCTTTGCAGGACAGACATTCCCACTCACATTCACACATCGTAAAGCCAGTCGAAGACGTAAACATCGTGTAGAGGTTCAACCAATGAACGCAGCATGAGCACATCTGAGCTCACCTGTCACAACATTCTCATAATCATGGCCCATGTCTGCAGAGAAACACACACAGTCCGTAAATGAAAACAGGAATATCTTTTCCATTACAAATAACCTTGTCTGTTACCTGAACTGGGCGTTGATGCTCGACTCTGATTGGTCAAAGGATCCTCAACGGCAGGTAAGACGATTCTGCAGGAAGCAGAGAAACAGAAGAGAACGATCAGATGACAACGGAGGACCAACGCTGTGACGCAGCAGAGAGGATACGTACATGTAGTCATCAGCATGTGCCGCAGGGTCTAGTCCTGCAGAGACAGACGTCACATGACTTTCAAAGTGATAATCATGTTTAGTATTATTGTCTACTTTTAACTCTAGTTTCTTTGTGGCGGCCATCTTGTTGTAGTTAGTGCATTAACAAGACAGGCTCACGTTGATTCGCTCTCGCTTGAAGGAAACAAACAAAAAGAAAAACACGGAGAAAAACACTGGTAGGGGTAAGAAATGAAACACGACGGCAAGATTCAATGCAGAGCGACACAGACAGACGCAGAACGCGTTCTTACCAGCCAGAGAATTCTCATAACTGGGGTTACTGTCTGTAGAAAGACAACGTTACACAGAGTTAGGAGGGAGAACGCTTTTGATACTTCTGATTTATAAGCTGATATTCACTCAGCACAAGAAGCTGCTTCTCCTATTTCTGAGTTATTGACATTTAATGATGTGACCTGAAGATGTTCAGGCAATAAACGCGGAATTAAAACTAAAAGAATATCATGGAAAAGCTTGTTTTTTTTTACAGTAAATTAATTCAGTTTCAAACTTTCATATATTTTAGATTCATTCAAACACAAACGGATATGATCAAGATTTTTTTGTTCTAATACTGATAAATATGGTATTGCAGCCCTTTAAAAAAGTAGAAATCCAGTATCTCTGATTTGAGATTTATGGTATTTAAACTGTACAATGAGTGGTGTACTCAAACCTGACATAAACATTGTAAATATTTTCACATCCAGACCTGTAGGGTTCAGCTAGGCTAGAGTAGACTTTGACATGCACCGGCACTCATCTAGGATTGAAAAAAGGAGGTGGTCACCGGATTCTGTCGTCATGGAGGATCTCGGTCTCCACTGATGATCTGACGAGGGTGGACTGAGAGGGAAGAAGAACATGTTCAGACCGTGTCTGTGTGTCAAAACGTTACCAAAGACATTGAACTCACAAAGTGATCGTCGGGCAAGAAAACGTCTGAGCTGCAAGTCAGAGAGAAGACGAGTCGGTCACCAGGTTTAAATGGGACAATGACGAATTTCACTCAACTTTGTGGAACGAGTTTTGAACTGAATTTGAACTGAAGTTCATGGCGAAGAGAGGCGCAGTTGTACGACAGCGAAGGTTTGTGGTCTGCAGTGTCCCTTCGGCTCATCGACCTGAGCACCGGGTCCAGGTCGGGTTGGAGCAAAAGACAAGTTTCAGCTGACTCACGTGGATAGATATGCCTGGGGCTGAGTGACAGAAAGAAAAGCGTTTTAGACATTAGGAATGAGTTGTTGTTAAGAATATGAGCTGGTTTTAGAAAGACCTTACAGAATGTACTCCTCCGTAGGGCTCAGTTGCCTGATGACTGATGTGAGGATAAGTTTTCATTAGACACTCAGTTTGATCACGCGTGTGCTCAGAACATGCAGCTTTTAACCACACATCACCCCACCCTGCGGGCCTTTGTTCCTGCAGTCCAGACAGGTGATGGCCAGGACGACCGCGCAGGCACAGACAGCAGCCGCCAGGACCAGCAGGGACCAGGAGACGTTCATGGTCAGTGACGACACTGTGGAGGAGGTGGTGAGTTCAGGTGTCTGTGGTGAGTTCAGGTGTCTGCAGTCGCTAATTCCATCGTGTCGTAAAGATGAAACTTTTTTCTCCAGCTGGTGTTTTTCGTTTCTCTGCGTATCACCGTCGGTCTGCACCCTGCTGGCAGAGCTGCGTCACACAGGAAGGAAAAACCATCGCATGCGGTCGCACTGCTTGGTAAAAGGCCTTTTCTTTCCTCTGTCACTGAGAGCAGACAACGACTGGAAACGTCTGACGATGAAAACAGACATATGAACCATCTCAGCAGTCGTTGTTCACTTTCTTGTGGCTTCTCTGAACGGGTCCTTCAATTGAATGAACAAGTGTCCAAACGTCAAAGTGCCACTTCTCAGTTTTCAGTCCCTGTTCAGTATAACAATGTACAATGTTAATAGTAATGATAAGAATAGTAAAGATAATTACGGAACTCCAAAGTACGACAGCGGGGCTTTAAGGGTTTGAAGAAAGAAGACGTGGACAGATTAGGCCCCCGTCAAAATAAACAGATTTCCTCCGTGTTCGTCTTGTAAATGTTAAAGTCGTAGACGTGAGCTGCTTAGTGACGTATGGGTACGGTAACGGTACTGTTAGGAAGACGACCTGAAGTGACCTTGAACGTTCCCCGTTTGCAGATCTGCTGTCGCTCACGTGCAGCGATGCTCTCTGATGCCTGGAGAGAAGATGGGGTGGGGGGGGGCGATGTGGGCGATCTCGGCTGCTTTCATGTCTGACATGAATCTGAATGTTCACGTTACTTAGCTTCAGTTTGATCGGTAGCATCTTCTCATTCCGATATTCAGATGACAAGAACCGTGATGCTGGTTTAGTGGCTCAGGTTTTTCAAACTGAGACAAAGTCACGGTTCTTGTCTTAATGGTCAAAGTGGGTTCAGAGAGACTTGTGTTAAAGGAACAGTACGTAGTTCTGTTGCTGACACGAGCTAATGCTAATGCTAATGCTAACTACAGGACCCTGTATATTCTTCTTCCATCAACACTGTTCTCTCCTCTTGTGTCTTTTCGAGTCCCAGCGTCATGGACATAATTCAGAGGGTTCTATTGTCCCACGACGTCGATTTGACGATGCAGTTGTCCGATTAAGTCGGCGGGGGTCGCTGCTGGAGGTGGACTGATGTCCAACATCTGCACCTGATACCGGTCCAGAACTGAACCAGCGCCTGAAGAAACACGCCACGTCAGCTACTTGTCTTGTCGGTTGACGATCAGACTGGACCTTGGCTGCTGAAGGTAAGAACATGCTCCTGGATGTTCAAAGTCATTCCCATGACTTGACTCGGCTCGACAGTCAGGTGCATGCTGGGAAACAAACCCGATGAGACAGAAGGCAGCATGATGGAGAACTCACCGACCCCGGAAGACGAAGCAGAGTGGGGAGAGGCAGCAACGGAGAGGGCCGAGGATCAGCTGGACTCGTGACCTCCGCAGACACTGGACCACATGAGGCGACGAGTAGAAGCAGACATCCACTATATCTGAGGAGGCCTTTGCCCGCTTTCTCCCCTTGTTCCTCCTCGTTGGCGTTCTCTCCCTCTGATCTGTACCTCCAGCGATCTACTTGGAGCTTTCCTCCTCCTCCTCCTCCTCCTCCTCCTCCTCCTCTGTTGTCACGGCACCCAATCACCTTCTCACTCGGTTTGTCCCACCACAGCTGCTCTGATCTTCGGTCACCTTCTATATTTGTTTGGACAAAGCTGATCGCCGACCATTAGTCTGTCGAGTGCGGTTGAGGAAATGACAATTTGCCAGAAAACACAGACAAGGTTGGTTGGTTTGAATAAAACTCAGCTGAAGGTCAAGTGAGGAGTGAAAAGGTGACGTGCTCACCCGCCGCCGTCAGAGTTGACAGCTAACTGACATCTGCAGGAGGATCTGACAGAAAAGTGGAGACAGGGGCTGCAGCTGAACGCAGCAAACTCTCTCCAACCAATCAGGAGTCATCACAGGGTGCTGATACGCTGCAGCGCGGTGTGAACACAACCGTCTCGACATCCTTCCACCTCCAAACAGGAAACCACACCGAGAAAAAGGTAGCACAGTTGTCAGCTCCTCATCTGTGTCGAGAAGACAGCAGAGGACACAGAAGAAGAAGTGGTGTTGCTGCTGCTGCGTGTTCTGTGCGTTCTCCCTGTGCACCAACAACTGCACCTCCAGCCACCACCTCTTGACGTCTGCTGAGGCCACTGCCCTCATTGGACTGACCCATCTGTGGACAGGTGATGGAGGTGTGGAGCCCAGCCCCTCCGGCCCTCATCACCCTGTAGAACACTGTGGAGTCTCTGCGCTTCCTGGGGACCATCATCACCCAACGACTGAAAAGACAGACCAAAGTGCCTGGCAGAGAATGGACTTCCTGCTATAGTCGACCTCCTAAAGACCATGATGGTGTTCTTCTACACCACCGTCAATGAGTCCATCCTGATTGCACCTGAACACCAATACTTGTTGGGATGTGTATGCATTGGTAACAAAACCAGATTCAGATTCAAATTAAGGCCATGTCCACAGCCCCCATCTTCCTTGGCCCCGTACCAAGAGTAAAACGGGTCGCTAGTAAACGACGCTGTAGCTCATATTGCAGGTCAGTAAGTGGTGCTTGGAATTGGAATTTTTCACTCAGCGTAGTGGCAGAAGAGCAGAATATTTCACCCTAGTAACACTAACAGGCTCACAGTCTTCTGTAG
>CAAKHB010000518.1:27751-46121 GCA_901007665.1 Aeoliscus strigatus
ATCTCCATCACATAACTTGACACATAACAGTGTCGCAGAAAGTACGTGGTCTCTGCATACGTACTGACTGCACCAGGAGCTTGTGCACTTCTGTGCGGCACCGGATCTTCAGGGGGATCTCCCGGACGGACGAGCTGTGAAGCGAATCCTGGGACTCTGTATTACAATCCAAGATAATGACATCATCGTCATCTAGCTGCGCATCGACAGGTGGGGGCGAGAGGCCTTGGCGGCGTCTGGTCCTTCTGCCTTGAGCCCCCGGAGAGAGGAGGGAGTTCACCTCCTTGAGCTTCCTGTCGATCTCACTGACACAAACAGACAAACAAACAGTCACTCAGGCAATGGTTGTTGATCAGGTTGTAACTGATCAAGTTCATTCATCCTGAGCCACATTCTTTTAGCTCCGATGGTAATCGTTGAGGCGTGAGAGAGAAACAAGAAATGTTGTCGGCCTTTGCACCTCTGTGGTCACATCAGCATCAGCTTTGGCCATCTGATGTTACATACACGGAACAGACAGCGCAGATGTCCACGAGGCTCGTGCGCACAAATGTCAAATTTTAAGACTGTGCTCCGTGCACTGATGTCACACCAAACAGTATCTTCACATCGACCCACATTAAATGTGACCCCAGGGCACTCTCAGAGCGACAGCGCTGACGGGTGAGCGGTGACTCCCAGGGTGCAGAAGGAGCAGGGCGAGGCGAGGGTTCAAATTTATCAGATGAACTTCTGAGGTATTGAAAAAAGATTTTCCTCATCAGTACTTTGCATGTCCTTCACCAGCGTGTCATCGTCCCCCTTCCTCGTCTCTTGTGGCATTTAACGTCCGAACACACATCGTCTATTTATTTTCCAGCTTTGCAAAGCCAGCAGGCAGATCAGCTCCCTACGACGCATGACTGAAAAATAGGAACCAGAGATTGTGGGACATGTCGGGTTTCCTTGACAATGGAAGCTCTGATGACTGCGGACGTTCCGCACACAGTCAGCACCGCTCACAGTACGCTGAAGTCTGTGAGCACCTCAGTACAGACATGTCTGATCTTCTGAATGATTTCTTCTCTTTAACACTGACCTGATCTTTTTTTTGACCTGCCTGGACTGCTTCTGGACCGGATGCTCTGGTGGAGGAGGAGGTGAGCAGCAGATGGCTTCCCTGGCATGAGGATGGGCGAGACAAACCAGACAAACCATTTAGAACCTGCTGCTCAGTTTGAGGATTTGTGTCTCAGACAAAGAGAAGAGAGACAAAGTAGGACATGATCGCAGAGATCAAACTCCACTCCGCATCAGGTTCAACGCCAAAAAAAAAAAAAAACAGGTAGAGTCATGTGTGCATTACAGTACACCAATACTCACAGTTTCTTCTTCTCTGTCTCATTTATTGTGGTCTTCTCTTCCTCCTCCTCAGAGTCACTGAGAATACTAATAGTTGCTGTGTGTCCTCGAGACGAAAACTGCGACCACAGATTGTCATCTGCACTATTGTCTGCTCAGAGAAACCAAAACAGCTTCATTAAATAACTCAATCTCCTCTAATAACATCTGAGGAGCTCCCAAATGCTCCTCCTCATTTTACCTGTTTGTTCCTTCTCAGAGAAGACAGGTGCCTTCGGCTTCAGCTGCAGACTGCTGTTTACCTGAAACACATTTTGGAGTGATCGTCAGAACGGATTCCTCCACACTCAAGGAGAGAAAGTCGAATGTCCTCAGCATGCTGTTGTCACCAGTTCACCTTGTTGGAGTATATTGGCACTGGAACGATGGCTGATGGGTCTAGGATGCGTCGTCGTTTGGTGGGCGGCTTCACAGAGTTCACGGCAACATCAGATATCTGGAGAACAGCGATGGAGACTTTGACATCCACAGTGCATTTTGTGCATGTTTCTATTTTAATGACCCATCTATGACTCTTAACTGGATCTCCACAGATCCTAAAACACAAAGTAAATATACAACAGTGTGTCCAAACACAAACACAATAAAAGCCCTAGCTGCTAGCTGACATTAATCAATGACAGCTAAACGTGTGCCAATACACAGTTGACTGCTAGCTTAGATTAAACACTGATTAGGTACATATGTGTAAATACTCCCTAGCTAACGTAAAATAAAAATGCACGTATGTACACGCTTACACGCTTGGCTGTAATCTAATGTTAAACGAATGCTCGTGAAACGACATTACACTGCTTTACGTTACCTACAACATCGAGGTATATGCTTTTATTTTGAAGACCTGTAAGCTAGCTAATGTTAATTCGGTATTTTCGTGTCTGTGTCCTCGCGTTTTTTCTGGTTTCCGTCGGTGGTAGGTTACATTACAACAACTTCAGACTGGTGTTACCCATTCGCCTCTAGGCTGTGAGCGTTCTCTGACTTCATCAACTAAATGTGACACTCACCATTTCGGCCATGATTTTTCCGCGCGTTTGTTGCGTTCAGGTTCAGTATGCAAAACGGGCGATTTTTCTCGTGGATCATTCGTGCTGCCTTCAAGGACTGACGGAACAAAAAGTTATTCGTCTTTGTTTGAATGGCGATTGGCTGCTCCGGAGTGTGGAGCTGAGATAAACTGCTCGCTGATACAAAAAGTGGGTTATTATGTGAACTTGTTGATTCATTCATGCTTTATCTTTATGTGTGAGTTCATGAAACTACCCTATCGGTTCTTCTTTCATGATTCTTTCCTGATCAAGTTCTGTCACACTAAAGAGACAAACCAATTCTGGTCTTATGATTAGTTCTTTTTTCATTTTTTCCTTTACAATTAACATTAGCATAACTTTTTAGTCATCCAATTATCAGTTTTACTTAGTGAACATTAGCATGATTAACAACTTATATATTAAGTTTGTAGCTGTCCACTTATCAGGTTTTACATTTTTCTATGATGAAAAACTATGATTTTTTCTGACACAAATGGTACTTTAAAAAGTATTTTCCATTTTAATTTGCACAAGAGACAAAAAACAAACCTAACATGGTTTTCATCACTTTTTTTCACATCACATTCTTCATTCGATTCTTGTCAGATATTCCAGATGTCCCACAGGAACGTTCAAAGCAGCTTCCACTTCCAGCAGCTTCATGTCACAACTGCTTCAAGGAAACTGTCCCAAGTTCCTAAAGTGAGTGTGTTGATTCTGACAAATATATCAGCACAGTAGTGAGGAGGAAGTCTCCCTTCCCCAGATTGCTGCGGTCACTTCTTCTTGTTCTCCTTGCAGGCGACCACGTAGCGCTGGGCCACGTTGAGCGGAGGCGAGTAGCCGTCAGCGTAGGACGTATCCTCAAACAGCACAGAGTAGTCATCCTGGGGCTGCAAGCACATGCTGAGCTTAGACAGGTTAATGAAACACACATTTCCCGTTTCACGTCCTTCTACACTTGTTTTATTGGTTTACTTGTTGGTTGTCTGGAACATCTAAAATGACTTACTTTGGTTTTACGAGGTAAAGAAATGAGTTTGTTGGATACTGACTGAAGGTCTGACACATTACAGCTAAATATAGTGGGTGCTGAGGGTCTCACCCTGTGTGGAGGGGTGTGGATCAGGGCCCGGTAGAAGCAGGTGGTCTGTGGGTAGAGAGCCAGCACCAGCTGGTCCTTACTGAACAGGGCCTCGGGGTCTGTCTCTGGGTTGGCCTTCCACTGCGGCAGAGGGATGATCCGCCGTCTGCTCAGTGTGTGTCTCCTGATCTCACACACACACACAGAAAAATGTGTTCAGATGTGTTTAATATGGAGATGTATATATATGGAGATGAGTTCTGGTTGCATGATTTTGTTTTTCCAAGGAGGAAAAAAAAGGACTGGTGTGTTGTCATGTTTGTTTGAGTGTGTTTCTAAAGCTGGATTTATGGGCCTGTGTAAAACTGATGCTACATTTTACTCTCCGTGGGCGTCCTACACCATTGTGAGTTCCTCTACAGCTGTGTCCCAGTTCATGGGTTACATCCTACGTAGTCTGAATTCGGCTGTCCCAATTCATCTCAGGTGAGGGGTGCTTCGCATGCGGCCGACAAATGCGGTCTACTTTTACCGCTACATAAAGGACGGGTCGGGTGTATCATTCTGCCCAGGATATCCCATAATTCTTTGTGGTTCTGGGAAAAAATATTTAATGGTGGACCTCGGTAACGGGACTTCGGTGAACAAGGAAAAGTCATTTAAATAGGAATTGTCTCGAAAACCTACCGATATGATTATTGTGAAGAATCGCAAAGAGGTGTTCACAGTCAACTTCTTTATGTAATGTTAGTGTTCCGGAGTCATTCTTTTCTTGCCTGCTCCACCTGTATCACAGACTACAGCATTAAAAGTCTAATACCTCAGAAAAACGGTTGTGGCTGTAGATAGTTTATACTCTACCAACGCTAACTGTTTGTTGTGAACCAGCTCTGTTTTAGACGGTAAACAATAACGTTCATCTGGTAAATCTGGTCTGTCACAGAGATTATACGACATATGACTGTGTTCATGGCGAGGAAATGTGAGTGGAGCTAGCAGTACGTGAGCACAAGGAGAAGACGCCACCATGAACGTAGAATGAGGACTCACTCTTTGCCTTCTTCATCGATGTCATCCACCTCGTATCTACAGAGAGAAGAAAAGAAGCTGTTTGCTCAGCGCCTTCGATGGATGGAAACCTACCCATCGTCCCCCACATTCCCCAGTTGCGTGCGTCATGTTCTTACTTGTTGGTGGAGTGGTTGTAGCTGACCACCTCTGCCAGAATCCACTGCTCGTCTCCGTCCACAGCTTTCACCCTCGCCGCCACCTTGTCACCCTGCTTGGCCACGTAGTCGCTGCTGGCTGGAGTTGCTCCACACAGAGGAGGTGGGCTGAGGGCGATACAAAAACTCTCCTACTGACAAGGGACCTGCACCCTGGGAGCAGCACGGGGTTTGTTTGTTTGTTGGAGAAGATGCTCCACTCTGACAGACGTGTTTCTGTAGTTCCAAACTCTTCTCATCTCGTTCATTCATATCAGGATCTACAAGCTGTAAGCTGGAGTTCAACATTATTTCAACTTTCAGAAACCAATCCAAATTTTCTCCCCCTCCTAGCTGTTGGATGTTTTCTCCTTCTACTTGCTCCTAATCAAATGCAACCGCTCAGCTTTCAGGAACAGTTGTACATTTTCTGATGCATGTTAGTGCAAATGTAGGATTAAACACATAAGGGAAACCGTTTGTTGTGCGCTCAGTGGGTGTCTGCAGGAGAAGGAGGAAGAGCTACCTCTCTCCGGGTTTGCCAATCCACAGGGGCAGTGTCATGGCCGACTGCTGAAGGAGTGTCATCAGAACGCCGCGCCTCATTGTCTTCCTGGGTGGGTCACTGTCGCTGTAAACCCCCGCCATCTTTGCAGCTACAAGGAACAAACAGTGTAAAACACACCAACTTTACAAACAGTGAATGTGAGGGAGGGCGATGAATTTACAAACCTATTCTCCTCTCCTCCAGCAACGACTTGATCTCTGCAATTTTATCCAGAGCGTGTCGCAGGATGCTGGAGGACACAACAAACACAGAGCACATAAAAAAGATCTAAACGTGTTTGTTTGTCATCTCCTGCTTGCCTCTGTAAAGGATGGCAAACATGTGAAGACAGACAACCATTGACACTCACATTCACACCTACGGGCGATTTAGAGCAGCAGATTAACCGGGCAGAGGAGGAGGTGGGAGGAAGCCGGAGGCCAAATCAAACCAGAGACCCTCTCGCTGTGAGGCGACACTGCTAACCACTGCACTATTTATTTTCATCCATGGTTCCCTCCACCTGCTTTGTCTAAAGTCCTGTATTCACTCATCTACAGAGAAAGCGCGTGAACGCTCACCTGCACTCGGCCTCGGCATCTGCTTTGGCTGTGGTGTACAGTCCTCTGAGCTTGGTGCGGTAATACGGTGAAGCTGCAGGCGACAATGGAACATGTTTTGTGACCGAATGCCTGCTTGAGAACTGATTCAACTTCTCATCACTGTTAGTAAATGGGGGAAGGTCTTCACGAAGTGGTGACTGACTTTTGTTTTCCGTCTGCATCCTCTCATGTGTTTTCTGAATGTTGAGCAGATTGTGTTCACTGCGCGACCTCTCCTCCTGGAAACAGCCCAGGTGTTAAATGGGTAAAGGAGTGAAGTCACCCACCTCAGCACTGAGGGGGTTAATGTCAGTAGACAGGTAACTTACCTGTGTCTGTTTGATGAGCTGGTGCAGTTCTGTGAGCAGCTCGGCAATCTTGGTGTCAGCTGACATCTCCGAGACTTCGACAGTCAAACAATGTTTCAGTTTCGTGAACACAGAGGAAAACTCATTTTAAAGGTAAAAGTGTTTCAGTTTTTGACTGGCTGTACGTGCTAGAAACGACGTGATATATGTGCATACACCTAGTTTCTGAGGATTCATCTAATGAGGATATATATGTAATTTAAAAAAAAAACCATGAGTTACGTTTGTTTTGATACTGTTAGCCATGATGGTTCATAAATCGGTTAGCATGAAGAAACGGTCGATACGTTTTAAGTACCTTTTGTAGATCGATAATAAAATGCGCGTTATATGTTTATACTTTGATGGAGCATGAGATTACTTACCCAACTAGTTATTTCCGATGCACTTTGAAAGCCTTACAATACGGTTAGCTTGAGTTTCCTTCTTCTTCTTAGACATAAAATGTGTAGATGTATTGAATTTAAAGCTGTGCATCGCCACCTGCTGGACGGAGTGTTGAACTGCCGTTATTCGAGACATAATATCAAACTATAAACATAATATCACTATATTTTCGTCTTGAAATATAAATGTATGTTTTCATGAACGTACAATATGTAGTTATTTTCTTAAATCATATCAATATTGTTTTAGATCTTTAGCTCAACTAAATTAGTATCCTGTTACCGAACCTGTGAAAAAGTCCTGTGTATTTTGTGTCCATGACATCACAATGTACGTGATATTCAGATCTTTTGATGTATGTCAATGTGTAACTGGGTGTTTGTGGTTTATTCAGGCGTTTCAATGTGAAGCTGCAGATGAAATTGCAGGTGTGGCGAACGTGCATCAGCTGCAGTTCAATCTAAGATAACTTATCTTTAACCTGGTTCTAGCTGTTCAAGGACATGGCTCATAATTATGTCAATATTTATTCAACTTCATGTGATGAGAACACGTTGGCAGATGGACACTCGCCAAAGCTCAGGAGACACCAAGAAGAGCTTTGGCTGGATTTGTTTGGACTGTTCCACAGCTGAACCATGTTTCCTTCCATGTTTCTTTGGACGTCTAAATAAAATCATAACTGTGAGTTGCACATCTGTGCAGAGATGACGTTTCTTTTCCTTCAGAGAAAACAAGCTGCTGATAGGAGGTGAGATGGAGGTCGTGTGCTCCAGTGAGGTCATGTAGACAAACTGGGTCATTGAATCAGGTCAGAAAACAGCAGCTACTGATAAAACAACATGCGGCAGAAATGAAGGTCAATGAAGGCGAGAAACATTCACGTGTCGAAAAGCAGCTGAATTCATTGTATTCCTTCCTGTCATGATCGTGCATGACAACATACCAGCAAGTTAGTACAGAATATATCACACGGACACTTTTCATGATTGGAATAGAACAAGAACAATAGAATTATTATAAGGTCCTTGTAGAGACGTATGGGAGAGTATTAGAGTATCAGTATTAGTAGGAGAAACACATTTGAGAGGAGGACGATTGTTTTTCTCTCTCAATAAAGTTGGAATACTGTTTCGTGAATAAAGTCGAAGTTTCGAGAATGAGGTCGAAATCGTATTTTCGGCAGCTGAAGACATCTGATGCAACAGCAGACACGAGAGGAGAGCGGCCACCGGAGACCGGGGGAGGAGGAGCTCCGTCTGGAGCTATAAAGGCCCCGTTCACCCCGAACTGAACAAAACCTTGTCGGAGCTCCTCCGCTTTGTGCTGGACGACAGACTGGCCTTTTCCCCCCTCCACCTTCTTAACCTTAACAAAGTCCATCTGTTCCGGGAGAAGAACCAAACATGAGTCACGTCGACGTGAAGAACTTGAAGCCCACGAGCTTCGAAGACGAGTATTACGACGAATACGAATACTACAACTTAACGGACAAATACACGGGTGAGCAGAACGACTCAGACTGCGTGACACACTGTGACGTGTGTGTGTGTGTGTGTGTGTGTGTGTGTTACTGTCTGACACGTTCATTCCAGAGGGATCCTCCCGGAAAGGCCGGACGAAGAAGGAGGCGAGTGACAACACCAACCGACCAAACCCCGGAGGACACGAACGGAAGATTGTGGAGAAACTTCAGAACAGCGAGAAGAAAGACAAGGAGTGAAAACTGAGGTGAGACTACATTTGAACACCTCTACACTCCGTTCCTGGCTTCAGTGTTTGTTTTCTGAGTTGGAGGCGAAGGAGGCGAATAGGTTGGTGATCGGTGAGTTCCAATGTCTCGTATCAGCAGAATGTTTTAAAAAAGGAGTTTGCAACTCAGGACGGAAATATTGGGACGACTGAAGTCGAGATTCAAAAGCTTTCCAATTGAAGTACTTGTTCTGGTAATCGGAATTTTTGAATTTTATCGGACTTAATGTGAAAAATGAAGCAAATCCGAGTCCAAACGGTGAATGTGTCCGTGGATTGTTGGGGTTCAGGGTCTGTTTTTCCCAGCAGAGACTCCTTAAATACACTTTCCTCCTCCTGTCCAGCTGTGACACAAACATCTTGGACTCCGAGTTGTTAACTCTTCACACACCCACCTTTTGCTGCTGGTTAGACTTTGAACACTGGGAACCTGGCATTTACTGGGAGTCACTGCTAGTTTGTTCTTCTAAATTCTTTTTCTTCTCCCCCCCCCCAGGGACAATTCGGACGGCTTATCCCGGAAACCGACCATGGCCTCCTTGGCGACCGATCAAGATGTCGGAGCGTGCTGAGCTCCGTCTGGGAGGGTCACTTTGACCTTTGACCTTGCGTGAAGAGGCCGCACACCCAGACGTCCCAGCTTCGTCACACCGTTTGCCGAACAGCGCCGTTTGGCCTCTCCACCTGAGGGCACCTGTGGTGGCGTGGACCTGGTCACTGTTCAGACCATATGGGTGGATGTGTGATTTTGGGGGGGGGGGGCGGTCGCAGCTGGGTGACTTGTGTGTGTGTTGACATGTTCCGAAGAGTTTTTTTAGTTATTTTTAGTTATTTTATATACTATTAAATATTAAAGGCTTCTTAAAAATATCTGACTGAAATTATTTGTGGAACAAACAGAAGAACAGATATTTTTGCACTATTACAAGACCTCTGTCTCTCATGTCTTAGGTGTCTGTGAGTTGTTTGACTCCTGGTTTCAAACAGATTACTCTTTAATGTATAACAGAGAAGCATATATCTGAACGACTATGCACACTGTACACAAAATACACAATAACTATACATCTTCCAGTTCCAACAGTGACCGGCAGGTGGCAGTAGATGATAATCTGCACCTAATGGTCTCCAGCCTCCCGTGTGCAGCTCAACTGTCACTCAAAACAGATCAAATCCCACTCACAACAACACATGTTCCAAGGTGAGCTACCACATGGAATGTATTCGTGTTAAATGAGTTTTTGGGCAGAGCCAGCTCATATCTGTGATGACATCTGTCTCAGCTGGAGAAACGTGTGTTTGCATGACTTAATGTCTGGATTCTTTATTTATGTTTTAGTTAGTGAGTGTCCAGCTGTGATTCCACTGCAGTTTGTTGTCTCCTGTCAGGCTTCTTAGTTCAACTTCATTAATGAAGGGTCTTTACAGTCTGTCCTGTAGGACCCTGCTGTCTTTTGACCTTCAGTCAAAGAGGAAAAACTCACCCAAAACTCTTCAACGGGACACACACACACACACACACACACACATAAACAGAACAGGGATTTATCTGTCTGGAAGCACACAACAAACAACTGCAGTGATCTGTGTGCAGCACTGGATTGACCTGTTGTTAGAGGTGGCACCCTCTAGTGGTCGTTTTGAAAATGACAAAATGGTCAACGTCTAATTTACTTCTGTTGAGGAAGTAAAATTGTTGAAACCTAAGTCTATTGCGATGCTGGGAATATACTTGAGTTTGTTATTATGCTCCCAACTTTAGATTGGATCACTGTTAAAATGACAGGAGTAGCGGTCCTTACTCTGAGATGCTGTCTGAGCTGCAGACAGCTAGTTGCAAACAAACTCGGTCCAACTCAGAGGATTCCGAATTAAGAATCCAAGATGGTGTCACGTGCTCAGTCAGTATCATCTGTCAGTTAGAACTGTGTTCAAACTTTTTGTATCACTTAGGTCTAGGTTCTATATCAGTGACTCATACACACTGATGGTTTGATTTGTTGTCAGTGGGAATGTTGTGACAGTAAGCAATGTGATGTTATTAGCAACTAGTGCAGGAAGTTGTGTTGAACTTGTGTTTTGTTGTATGTTGCGATGAAACTGGAACACAAACTCCCTTTTCACCTTGAAATTATGTCACTTCAATCACAGCAGCTGTCTGAAGTTCATAGCTTGTGTTCTTAATGCGGTCCAATCCAATAAGGGTGCGTACCCTTACCTTGGACCCCTTCCAGAGTCAAACGGTCCATCGAGGATGCAATCTGCTCTGCTCTCCACCCACATCTCACCCACCTGGACACAAAAGACTCATATTAGAATGATGTTCAGCGTTCAACACCATAATCCCACAACAACTCATCACCAAGCTTGACCAGCTGGGACTCAACATCTCCCTTTGCAACTTGCTGCTGGACTGCTGGACTTCCTCAGCAGTCCGAGTCGACACCTCGAGGAGCACCACACTGAGCACAGGGGCGCCTCAGGGCTGTGTGCTCAGTCCCCTGCTCTTCATCCTTCATGCTGAATCCTGACTGCACGACAACTCACAGCACCAACCACACGGTGACGTTTGCAGAGAACACAACCTTTGTGTTGTGTTCTCTGCAACCTTGAATGAATTGACCAAAAGTTATAGAGTCCAGCACTGGTCTTTTTCTCTCTGGTTTCCATGTTGTCATAGTGGGAGAGATGATGATTCTGTTCATGAATAACAAACTGACTGATCTTCATTTATCAGTCTGTCACGTCCAGATTTTGGCGTCTGTGTCTGATGTCGCTTGACAGACAGGAAGCAGAATGGTCCCAATCCTTCAAACTGGACAAGGCCATCAGGATTTGGCTCAGATGTTTGTAGCAGACATGTTTATATTTATAGAGAGGACGCCGCTTGGCAACTTCGAGAATCGTTATGTAACCAGCTTCACCATATGGCTCCAATACAACATCCTAGTCAACTTTCAATACTCTCCTCTGCATGGGAGGTATCCGTGCTTTTGGAACCCCCCTGGTTGCCTAGCAACTACTCCTCTGGACTGCAGAAAGCGACCACACGTGATTCGTCTGTTATGAGTAATATGATACAGATTGTTTGTGGTATCACTGAACACTTAAAGTGAAATGTCAAGTCATCATGAAGAGACACGTTGTCATCGGTAACTCAGTGCAAAGCCACAATCACAAACTTCCTGTTGCATTCCATCACAACTCATTAACGTCACTCATTTAACAATGTACAGTCCAGTGCTCCCCCCTGCATGTACCCCTTTGATCCCTGTATCCACGCATATTGCTACGGTCAGTGGTTCCAGAGAAGTTGTGAAGCGTTGTCATGAGCCAGAGCTCAAAGGTGGAGAACACAAATGCAGACACACATGGAAAGCTGACGTAATAAGGGAGGTCTTTTATTCAGTCTGGGGTCGGTACACAGGAAGGCAGGCAATCGGTATCACAATCCGTAGGCAAAAAGGCAGATCCAAAAACAAGCGACACTGAAAAGTAGGGCCCATGGGACTGTTTCTATTCATGTTATGTTCTAATTTGACTGTGTGAATGACTCTGTGTTGGCATTCATATATAGGTACATGTGTGAAATGACAAGGAAAAGAAAAAAACTTAAAAACTTGAATTTGCTGTAGTTCCTGGAGAAAACCCCTTTGCATGGATGGAAGTGTTTGGATGTGAGTTGGGGGGTCTAGTCATCCTCAGCGGAAAAGTGAGGAGAAACACCTGGTGATCCTGGATTTTTTCAGGGGAGCAGCCGCCAGGTCAGTGAGGTGCGTTCTCAAAAATGTCTCAACAACATCAACAAATGTTGTGTCCTCTGGTTCGAACACGAGTTCCACGATCTTCTCTGGACTGTCAAACGTCCTGTACAGATCCTTGACTACAGCTTTAATGACTTTCTTCAGGTTTCTCTTCTGGTCTGACGCAGCAACGATTAAAATGCTGACGTCTTTCAGCGCAGCGTCTGACAGGCGGTCAATGAGGGTGCAGATGTCCTCTGACTTCAGGAGCCTCCGGAAGAGCCTCCTGGATTTCTTTGGTAAGCGTCTTTGCAGCTTTAAGACCAGAGAGTAAATGAAATCTTGGGTCAGCCGCACTTCTTGCGGTGTAGGTGTTCTCACTGACTCACCCTTTCTTTCAGCTGTTATGCTATTTGCTGAAGGTCCAAGTGAAAAGGACTCAACCATGTGGATGTTCTCCTCAAAGGAGGTCACATTGTCGCTGACGTCTGTCTGAAGATTATTCTTGTTTGCTGAAGGTCCGGCTGTCAGAGACCATCGTGTTGTGACCTTCCTCTCAGACGAGGCCATATCTTTGTTGACGTTTGTCTTAACATTGTTCTCACGTGACGTTCTTTTTGAAAAGGACCGGGCCGTTGGCATTATCTCAGAGAAAACCCCAAATATACAATATATCATGAAATATATAGCAATGAAAAAAATTAAAGGTAAAGTAAAAAAGATCTCTTCAAGTGACGTCCCGTTTTTGTTGACTGTCTGACTGACTGTCGCAACGTCACTCTCATTTTGAGAAAGTCCACTTGTCAGAGACTGGTTGAGAGGAGAGGAGAAGAGGTCCTGAGAGGAGGTCTCATCTCTGCTTGACTGCTGCCAGCTGATGTACTCTTTCTCAAGTGGGGGTGTCGTCGTGTTGAAGCGGACGGTTGTAGGCTGTGGAGGGTTCATCTCCAAAAAGAGTAACACCTGCTGTAAATACCTTTCCACCGCATCCTCCACCCTCATGTAGGTAAACTCAGGTGAATATTTCATGAGGTTCAAATTACTCTTGACGTCCAAGACAACACACTCAGAGAGACGTCTTCCTTCTGGAACAGCAGGGATCTTGTATGTGTCTCCAGTCATCACGCGGTTGTAAATTCCATCAGTCAGTTCTCTTGCCAGTTTCATGATTTCACTCCTGACTGTGTTTCTTTCTCCTTGTCCACCATATTTGTCCATCATGTTCTGTGTTTTGTAGATGTTCTTCAGCTGATCCGTGATGGTGTCGAACTCAAGTACGCTGTGTTTGTCCCTGACCACAGTGTGTAAGATCAACCTGTTGGAACATATTCCCACGGATTCACACCTCTGAGACTCAGCTATAAAAGACCTCACGTGAGAGCTGCTGCCCAGTTTCACGAGAAAGTAAAGATCTCCGCCCCGAAGGTGGTCCTGGACTTTGATCAACATGTTTCCAAGTTGATTTTTGAACAGAAGGTGGAGGAATATCTGATTTTTGTTTTCCATGTCTTTTAGTAGGGTGGTCAGCTCGTTGCCGTCTGACTGACTTCCTCTCATCGCTGCTTTGATGTATGCGCCACCGTATTTCGTGCACAGATTCTCTGACACCTGATTGAACTGAAGTCCACCTAAAGACGTCTTCAGACATTTTAAGGTGTAACTCACCAGGAGCTGAAGGGTTCCGATACTGCTCATGGTGGCGGGAACAAAGAGGACGTGCTGTCCACGACAAACTGCACTTCTGGTGGCCATGGAGAGCAGAGAGTTGGCCCTCGTCTTCACCTCTGTCTCCAGCAGTGAGGTCAGCCTCTTCACATCCTCACACTGCGGCGGTGGGATGTGAAGAACGTTACCAAAAACCTGTGAGATGGTGTCTTCCAGGCTGATATCAAGTATCTCCATGACGGCCTTAACTTCAGCACAAGAGAACTGCAACAGGTTCCCCTGAAACATGGACACCACGAGTCTCAGGAAGTCTGCAGTGAGTGTCCGAGTCAGATCATGGTACATGTGAGCCAGTGTGGCCACGGTGGTTGAGTTTGTCTCTCCAGAAGCTATTTCTATCCTTTCTGGTGCAGAGATTTTGTCAAACTGCTTCTTGACGATGGCCTGAAGAGCTCTTATCTGTGGTTTGAATAGATTCTGTTCAGCTGAAGGCCCAGCTGTCAGAGTTCGGGACAAGCTCACATTTTCCATCGCTGCATTTCACCTGGTTGATAAGTTCCCGCTGATGATCAGATCATCAGGTCTATATATGTGTTTGTGTCTGTAAATCATCAAAGTCTCCTTTGTCCTTTGTTGTCAGTCTATAATACATCAAGAGTTAAGGGACCAGCATGTCAGTTAATGTCGTCTCCACGGCAACCATTTCTACTGGAAAATGGAACGCTCTCCTCAACCTGTCTATGGTCTAAGTCAGAGGACCCCAAGTTCAGAATCCAAGATGGCGTCAGCACAGACTGCTTGTCTGTCACTTCGGTATCTGCTCATTTCAGTGACTCACACATACACGACTGTTGTGTTGTCAAAGGGAGTGTTGTTACGGTGCAGCTGCCTGTGGCCTAACACACAATATGTTGTTACACTAACCAAGAGCAACACTTGTTCTTCCTTTCTCCTAGAGGAGGGATCGGGGGCCCTTTGCTAAGGACTGTACAGTCTCTACACGACAGGAGAAGGAGCTTGGTTCCATTGCCAGCAGTAATTCAGACCTATTTCCAGTGCATGTTGGTCTCTGGTAGGGCTGCCCTTCATTCTGTTCATTATTTTAATGGACGGGATTTCTAGGCGCATCCAGGGGCCCGTGGGGGTCCGGTTTGGGAGCCACCGGATTTCTTATCTGGATTTACCAGTCACCCACGGTCATGAACTTGATCCGAAATGAGTTTCCTTCGTAGGGTGGTGGGGCGCTCCCTTAGAGATAGGGTGAGGAGCTCTGTCACCTGGGAGGGGCTCAGAGTAGAGCTCAGGCATCTGTATCGGATGCCCCCTGGACACCTCCCTAGGGAGGGGTTCCAGGCATGTACCACCTTTTGTTCACGTGCTGTTTCAGCGCTTTTTTTTAGTCACTATCTATGGTATGTTCTAATAATTTGAGTGTATGAATTACTCTTTATTAGCATTTTGAATTATTCTTTATTAGCATTTATGTCAGTACCATACAACAGGGACCAACTGTGACCCCATCTGCCTGAGCTCTCTGGATCACTCAAACCAGGGATATTCAACCTGTAACCTGGTCCAAAGGGTCCAAGTTCAGAATCAAAGATGGACTCCGAAGCTCTAGCTCATCTGTCAGTATAAACTGTGTTCTGATTATTTGTCTTGAACTTCAGTCTTTGTTCATTTCAGTGACTCATACACAGACTGATTTGTTATCAGTGGGAACGTCGTTAAGGTGCAAATTGTATGTGGAAAACCACGGAACGTGATGGCTACACACTAAACACTAGAACAAAGACATTTCTCCTGACCTACTGTACTATGTAGTGATGAAAGTTGAAAATAAATAAGTCGGTTTCACCTGTAAGTTTACGGCACCATGAGTTAGGAAATTGGACGTCTGCTGCAGAGGGAACACATCATAACTTTAACAAGAATTTCTTCAAGATTAGGTAATTACAGCAGGAACTATGTGTGAGAACTATGGATGTGACATTAGTGAAGTAAAAATGACCTACAGAAAGAGTCATAGGATACATTCCATGTTTTATTTCCATTTAATTGTTTCAGGAGGGAAATTGAAGCATCCAGTGAAAACATTTGCATGTATAGTTTTTTAGTCAGGGAGAAAACCAGAGTTCCTGGAGGAAACCCCTGTGTATGGTTAAACCTGTTAGTGTGAGAACGTGGTAGTCGGGGTAAGTCGGGGCGTCTAGTCATGGTCGTTTGTTTGGACGCAGCAGAAGAGTGCGGACACAAACCTGTCGCTCCTGGATTTTTTTCTGAGGAGCAGACATCACATCTGTGAGGTGCATTTTCAGGAACATATCAACGGCGTCAACAAAAGTTGTGTCCTTAGGTCGGAACATGAGTTCCACCATCTTCTCTGGAGAGTCAAATGTCCTGTAGAGATGCTTGACCACAGCTTTAATGACTTTGGTCAAGTTTCTCTTCTGCTCTGACGCAGCAACGATTAAAACGCTGACGTCTTTCAGCGCAACATGTGACAGGCGCTCACTGAGGGCGCAGATGTCCTCTGACTTCAGGAGCCTCCTGGATTTTTTTGACAGGCTTCTTTGCAGCTTTGAGACCAGAGAGGAAATGAATTCTCGGGTCAGCTGCACCTCCTCAGGTGTAGGTGTCTGTCTCTTCTTCTGCTTTGATCCAACTGCTGTGTTGTCCTTTGCTGAACGTCCTACTGAAAAGGACTTGACCATCATGATGCTCTTGTCAGGGGAGGTCACACTGTCGCTGACCTCTGTCTGAACATCGTTCTTATCTGCTGAAGGTCCAGCTGTCAGAGACGCTGGCGCGGCGATGTTGTCCTCAGGTGAGGTCACATCTTTGTTGACGTCTGATCGAACGTCATTCTCATTTTGAGGAGGTCCGGCTGTCAGACAGTCCGGATGGTTTCTGTTCTCTTCAGAGGCGCTCACATCTTCGCCGTACTCTGGCCAGATGCCGTTTGCTTCTTCAGGTGGGCGTGGTGTTGTGGTGTTGAGGCTGGCAATGCAGATTGATGTAGGTTGTGGAGGGTTCAAGTCCAAAAAGAGTGACAATGGCTGTAAACATCTTTCCACTGCATCCTCCACTCTCATATAGGTGACCTCAGGAGAAGATTTCATGACGTTCAAATTACTCTTGAGGTCCAAAATGACAAAGTCAGATAAGCGTCCTCCCTCTGGAACAACAGGGATCTTGTATGTGTCTCCAGTCATCACATGTCCATACACTCTATCGGTCAGTTCTCTTGCGAGTTTCCTTATTTTAATGCTGAGTGTGTTTCTTTCTCCTTGTCCACCACGTTTGTCCACCATGTTCTCTGTTTTGTAGATGTTCTCCAGCTGATCCGTGATGGTGTCGAACTCAAGTACGCTGTGTTTGCTCCTGACCACAGTGTGTAAGGTCAACCTGCTGGAACATATTCCCACGGTTTCACACCTCTGACAATCAGCTATGAACGACCACAGGTGAGAGCTGCTGCCCAGTTTGACAAGAAAGTAAAGATCTTCACCCCAAAGTTGGTCTTGGACTTTATCCAATATGTTTACAAATTGATTTTCGAACAGAAGGTGGAAGAATATGTGTTCTTTGGTTCCCATGTCTTTTAGTGGAGTGGTCAGCTCGTTGCCTTCTGACTGACTTCCTCTCACAGCTGCTTTGACGTATTTCGTGCACAGATTCTCTGACACCTGATTTAACTGAAGTCCACCTAAAGACGTCTTCAGACATTTTAAGGTGTGACTCACCAGGAGCTGAAGGGTTCCGATACTGCTCATGGTGGCGGGAACAAAGAGGACGTGCTGTCCACGACAAACTGCACTTCTGGTGGCCATGGAGAGCAGAGAGTTGGCCCTCGTCTTCACCTCTGTCTCCAGCAGTGAGGTCAGCCTCTTCACATCCTCACACTGCGGCGGTGGGATGTGAAGAACGTTACCAAAAACCTGTGAGATGGTGTCTTCCAGGCTGATATCAAGTGTTTCCATGTCAGCCTTAACCTCAGCATGAGAGAACTGCAACAGGTTCCCCTGAAACATGGACACCACGAGTCTCAGGAAGTCTGCAGTGAGAGTCCCAGTCAGATCATGGTACATGTGAGCCAGTGTGGCCACGGTGGTTGAGTTTGTCTCTCCAGAAGCTATTGTCATCCTTTCTGGTGCAGAGATTTTGTCAAAGTGCTTCTTGACGATGGGCTGAATAGTTCTTATATGTGGTTTGAATAGATTCTGTTCTGCTGAAGGCCCAGCTGTCAGAGTTTGGGGCAGGTTCTTGTTTTCCATTGATGCGTTTCACCTGGTTGATAAGTTCCCACTGATGATCAGATCATCAGGTCTATCGATATATCTGTCCACAGTGGTCAAAGGACCTTTGTTGTCCCTTGATGACACATAAGGAATAAAGGGACAAACGTGTCATTTAATATGGTCTCCATGGCAACACATTCTAGAGGAATGGGTTGTTTTCAAATTGGACTTTTTATACTGTCATTGTAAAAATACTGTAGCTCTCTCTCTAACTCTGTGTGTGTGTTTGTGCGTGTGCGTGTGTGTGTGTGTGTGTGTGTGTGTGTGTGTGTGTGTGTGTGTGT
>CAAKHB010000519.1:15456-27362 GCA_901007665.1 Aeoliscus strigatus
CAGCTTGTGTGTCACACCACTTTAAAGAGAAAGTATTGAGCAGGAAAATAAATATGGGATAGAGAAAGTAGCAGCAGAACAAAGTGAAACAAAGTTGGCGTTGCTGCATAGCTGCGTTCTGGCTGATGTCCATGTTGATAGAGAGGCTTAGACTGGGAGGATGCTAGCGTTTCTAAATAGCCGCCCCTGATGCTATCACATGCTATCGCTGCCCTATTAGACAGTTTTCCTTCTGGGGCATGCCTGCGGTGCCGTCCTGCAGGATGAGCTCGTGTCCATGAGGAGATGACTCTTCAGAGCTGACAGAGTCATTTGTCCGTCTGTTTCCACGAGCTCTCTCCTCAGGGAGCCACACTGACTGATAATCAGGAGCAGGATAATCGTGCTGCTTTGAAAGCGTCCAGTGGTGCATTGTGGGGTGCAGGCGGTCCAACGTTAGGGTTGATTACAAAAAGATCTACGTTACCCCTTTAATCGCACATCAAACAAACCTCACTACCATGGCGACGGGCCTTGAAAGCGGTGGAAGAATCTCACACTCGCACATTGTCTCAACACAACCTGACACACGCAGGCAATCGAAGTGTCAGTGGGGAAACTGATATGAGTGAGAATGACTTACAACACCACAGTGTTGAGATGAGGACAGAGATTTAACGTCTTTGTTCTGTCCCGAGTACAGATTTATCTGCTGGAATGTGGAGGCAAATTGACGCCTGCATATTAAGCAGACTGGCAAGAGGGAAAATTCGATACAGAGGACAGATATGTTTAGGTGGTGGGAGGTGTTAAACATTCCAATAAAGTTGCTGTGGGGACAGGGGAGGCTGTGTTCCACGACCGTGTCCACATGTTGACAGCTTTACGCCTGTGGTCCTGTACTTTAACTGCAGCCTTGGATAAACCCTAAAGCCATCGCCTCTCACCACTGGCTGCTGCAAGAGTGAGACCTAGAAAATCTGGTCTGGATTGAATGCTGAGTCACGAAAGGATGAGCAGCAAAGATTTGGAGGATATTACAGAGAGTTTTGTTGGAATAATATCAAATATCTCAAATTCCCTTCCCTCAACAGGTGCTCTGTCTGAAATCAAAACAAAAACCTCAGTCAGCCTTCAGATGGTCACGCTGGTTGAGGTCTTCGACCTGTGGACCTCCGTCCTAACCCCTGTTAAAAACACACCGCCTGTCTTCCCTCACTCTGCCTCTCAGGTCTTAATCACAGAGGAGGAAACACTGTTGGTTTGGGGTTCACAGACAAATGTCTCGGGCTGTTTGTAAGGTTAAAGGGCCAGGTCACCCACATGACAAAGAAACATATTTTCTCACTCTGCTCTCTTTTTTTTTTTCTCGGTTGCGATTGAGTAATACAGACCCTTAAACAACAGGTGGTGATAGAAATGAAGATGTTCACACATCTTCTAAAAGAGGAGCCATTTATGTAGTTTAGGTGCTTTAGTGAGACCTGGTGATGATCTTGGAGAGTGTCACAATCCAACAGTTTTCTTGTTGTTCACCTTTGAGTCACGTCTGTCTGCAGTCTGGATCTCGCAGTTTTAAAGCCCAGGAAGGTGAGCAGGTCACATCAGGCCTATAATGTGGTTGTTGTTTTTCTTCTGCACCATACTGGTCTCATGTGTCTCATGTCTGTGATAAATTAATTTGCTAAAATTAAAATCAAGTCTGTGAAGAATATGTTTATGAATAATAATATAACACACACACACACACACGAACAAACACACTCATAGCCTCATGGTGAAACCATTCACCCTCCATCAGCCATTTGATGACAGTATCAAGTGTTTGTAAGTGTGTCTGTCAGTGCAACTCCCCGTTGGCCTCCAGGCTCCTGGCATGTATGGCCCTCTGCAGCCCAGTTAATTTTATACTTGTGGAGTCGTCTCTGATCATAGTCATGAGGTATGGATTAAAAAGCTAGCATGCACAAACCAAAGGAAAACACAAGTGCACAGAGTTTGTGCTTTTCTGACAGACAGCTGATGAACAAATATACATTTGGTGGACATATGAGCGCTACTTTTAGGCTGAGGTGAGAGACTGTTTTTCAGCTACAGGGTATGGATGTTGATGCTTGTGATGAGGTTAAAGTGCACACTTCACATGAGCCGTGCCTGAATTAGCTAAAAGGAGGCAAACAAATTGTCTTGTCCCTCCCTCCTCTCTCTCTCTCTCTCTCTCTCTCTCTCTGTCTCTCTCTCTCCACTGGCGTTCCAGGGGACCCTGAAACCGTGAACACATTTTCAAAGGGGAGCATCTCATGGTGCCTTTAAATAAAAGAATGAGCTTCAGAGTTGTTGTTTTTTTTTCAATGAGTACTTCTCAGAAACCCCTCCTTCCCTCTCAACATTGGGATAATGAGACATTCTTTCCGTATTGCCCAGAAGTGGTTGTGATGAATAGAGAGGTATGCCGAAGAATACATCTTTATCCACAGACATTCATACTGTGAAAGTAACAAGAAGGTGATAAACAAAATACGATCTGAGAACAGTAAGTTTCATTGGTGGCAAATACAGCTTGCTTGCCTAGACTCAATGCAGGGTGCAGATATTCAAGTATAAATAGCGTGAAAAGAGGAATTGTACCAGACAGGAATGTCCTGCTCAAGGGCATCTGCTTGGATGATGCCCAGCATGCCATGATGGGTGTTAAAATTCACTGGGGAGCTGCCAACTGTGGGTCCAATGGGAGACTGAAAGAGAGAAAATAGAGAAAGGAATTCCTCTGTAGAGCTTCGAGACAAGAGACTGAGAAATCTGTGAGGCAAAAGGTCAAAAGAAATAAACTCAAAGGGGAAGACCAGAGAGGTAACGGCAGACAAGCAAAGGGAGAAAAGATCCTGCGGCTGTCAAAAGAGGAAGCAAGAAGCAGTGTATATGATTGGCTGGAGGCAATGAGGCACTTTTTTCTCACATATAGCTGGAAAATCCTTTGGTCCTAAGAGTCCTCTTTTGTTTTACTAGGCCTCTTCATTCTGTCTCCTGGGGGTCATGAAGGAAAAGGTTGTGATCAAAGTCCAACGCAACTGGTTGTGATTCGCCATCACCTGGGTATCAGAGACATTAAACGGCACTGCTCAGGAATGGAATCTGATGAAGTGACCTTATGAAACAACAAGCCAGACGAGCTTTCGACAGCGCCTTCTCATTCTGCTTCTCAGAGAATCTCTCCTTCTCAGAGAGACTCAGCAATGCCACAGCGCAGTAAAAGTGTGTTAAGGTATTGTGGAGGGATTTTGTGTGTGTGTGTGTGTGTGACTACAGCCACGGATTGTTGCCTTGTTCGTGGCAACAGAAGCTGCTGTCAGTCCCACAGTGTCCCTGCAGGGGTCAGAGGTGAGAGGTCAATTAGGTGACGCTGGGACTGTTGGCTTATATGGAGCAAACTGGCCCCGGTCCCACTCTGACACAGAAAACAATAGGCTGTGACCCTGGGAAGTTTCTTAGGTGTAAGCAAAGTTGCTGAATTGGGTTTTAAATCAGCAGCAAGAGAAAACACTTGAGCTACAGATCATTAGGGGGTGAGTGAGACCCAGAGGACATGTGGTCATTTCACCAAGTCAGTGAAAAGGAGAATTACTGCAAAGTACAATAATAGGTGCATTCCAGGGTGACGGGATATGATTCACCCTGTTCACTACGGAAACACCCTGTAACTCCTGGTGAGGTGATTACAACAGGGAATTAGAATTTGCGGAATCGTGGAAATTTTAGATTTCGTGATTGTGACAGACACCATAGCGGTCATCAGCTGTGATGTGGCGGGAGAGGTGACGCTGGTGGTACTTGAGATTAAACAGCAGCGGGGGCTTCCTACTCTCTTGCTTGTCACAGTGATATTTGTTTCGTACCGAAATACAAAGGCGGCACAGGCTGCACGCAGGGTCCAGGCACAAAATAGCCAGACTTGCTCGAGGAGACATCCACTCACACAATGGGACCTCTGTCACTGCTGCTAGCCTGCAGAAGTTTGCTTTTGATCATTCGTCACGAGAAGTCACACTCCAGAATGAAATTCAGTCCAAAAAAATTGTCTTTGGACTATCCGCTTACACTATTTGAGTCTTTTTGTCAACAGCTATTTTCAGACTAATTCCCATCCGCTGAAAGCCTGCCCTCCTCTGATGAGCCAGAACAAGATGAGAAAGAACAGAAAATAGTTGTAGGGAGAAGAATCTTTGCAGAGATGGTCCCTTCCTTGTTCGCAGGTCAGACAGGTCGTATTTTACAAGGTAGAATTCATCGGCGCGCTGACCTGCAACGTAAACAGATGTCCAGTAACGTTACCTCACTCTGTCTCTGTCTCTGCCCCCAAAATTGTTGACCTTCTCACCTCAAAGGTCCCATCTGTTACCGCCTGAATCCTCCAGGCTCCTTTCGCCACAATGACCAGTCGTCTTTAGATGGACAGGAATCTTCATGAGTCCAGTTATAGATGTCTCTGGACACAAAGAACACAAGAGTCAAACACCCTGAGTCACAAATGAAATATGACAGCACAGGTTTGAATGTTTGTCTCAGTCCTTTGCATCATAAACCCTCCATCAGTGAGCATTATGAGTCTCTGAGGTTAACCTTACGTGACTTCTCTTCACATTAGACCACGCAAAGCCACCATGTAGCGCGACCACAACATGCCACAGCTGGTCGGAGCAAGCGTGACACCCATACTTATGGTTGGTACCCGCAACCAGACGCTTTTGCCTCATAGCTTGATGAGACCTTTTGTCAAACTGGTAACAAGAGAGAGAATGTTGTCACATCTCTCAGTAATTCAGTGGTTTGATTTCACATCTTTGTGTGTTATCGAGCAGGAGAACAGTGTGGGCATGCCGGCTTTCTGATTGTCTATCTCACTTCTCCATCAACTCTACAACAAGCTTCAACAGCAGTACTCCAAAGTACCCCTAATGGTACCCATACTCGCAATCCCTCATCCCTGTGATACTTTGGTGGTGGTAGAAGGCTGACTTTGTTTGAAAATTATGTTTTGAGGTTTGTAGCTTTTTACACGTCATGATGACACAGAATTCATCATGTTACTTTTCACTGGCCTCAAAAACATCCACTTTAGTTTTTTCCTCATTTCATTGAACACCGTTTCACCATTTCAAATATATTTCATGCACTTTTCCCAGGAATCTATTGAAATGTACTTATCTAACAACCTATATTTGACGTGTCATCTGCATCCAGAGTGATATGAAACAATACCGAATGTCATTCCAACACAGCCAAATGTAACATTTTCCTGTTGTAATACTGTAACTGTAACACACACACACACACAAACACACACTCATACACACAGCATTCAATGTCTCAGGTGAACTTAGAGTTGAAATACACACTTGCGCCACTGGCGAAAGGTCTACACAGGCCCTGTTGTCCCGGGACAGTAAGGTAGTTATCTGTGCCACAGTGGGAACATAAAGCAGTCAATAGATGAATGAAATCTTTATATCTACTTCACCAGAGGTGATTTGAAACACTGCCACTGGACGTCATACAGCCCCGCTCTGAAACACAGCCTTTGAAGCACTGACAGCGCAGACAGGACCGGGCCAGCTCATAGGGGTGGTGGGGAAAGGAAAACTTGAGCCTTAAAAGGGAGCATTATTTAGTTAGAGCACCATTAAAATGCTGAACTAAAAATGATAGGAGGAATGAAACTTACTCGCGTCAGCTCAAGGGCTTTAGCAAGTGGGCAAAAAGTCTTTGGACCTCGCTTTGGGTAAATGGGACAGAATAGACACATACATGTTATATGTACACGTATATGTTATTACACTCATACTGTTACATCATACGTGTGAAAATGTTGGTTAAATGTGTGCAAAGTAATCAGTGAAGTAATCCTAAATCAGCATTGTGTGCTCTTATTTGTCGGTGTAATCAGAAGGCTGCAGCGATAATAAAGGTCTTTGTTCGACGTCTTAGCGCTTAAGCTGTCCACTCCAAATTCTGTTTATTTTCCTCCAACTTCCTGTTTTCCTATCACACATCACCCAGACACTCTTTCTCACATCCTGCCTGCAGGACCACAGGTAAACCAAAACATTACGTCAGTGAGGAACTTGCTGCCTCGGGCCCGGGAGGACTTTTCCAGGAGAATGATAAACACAATGGCTGGCAGTGGGAGAAAGTTAATTACTAAAGCTGATTCACTTGCTAATGACTGTTTCACTTCTGCGGGGTGTTTTTAATGGGATTCAGGAGTCAGACCGAGCAGCAGCTCAATCTGTTTTTAATGGGACTTTGAGCGGTTAGGGTTGACGCTGTTGTGCAGAAAAAATGCACTTACAGTGCAGCATGATCTCATTTAAAGCTAGGTGGTAAAATAATAATGATGTTTAAATCAGGAGGCACGTAAAAAAACATTTGAAAAACACAATTATGATACTAATTAGAAAAGTGAGGCAGAGTCTTAACGAAGAAGAGAAAGAACCCTGCTGCAACTGAAATAGATGCTGTCTGAATATAGTTAGTATGTCAGAGGGTGTTAAAGATACTGTGTGACGTGTGTGGCCCGAACTCTTCATACAGAGTACAGTCGTGTGTATTTCTATCTATATACGTATATGTTTGTGCTCTATTTTAGAATGTGATTTGAAACCTGAGCCAGTTTCTTTTATATGAAAACAAAGGAAGCCTGCACAGGCCAAAGCTTCTGGCTGCGCTAAACACCAAAACAATGTTTATTAATTGTTTTTCTTTCCCAAGAATTCGATAGCTAGATACTTTATTTGATCTCACAAGATAAATTCACAACTGCAACAGACTACCACTTTGAAAAAATGTGTCCTCTCTCGAAAGATGTGAAGTCATCAGCAAAGCTCCAGTGCTCCCCTCTTCATGTAAGAACAGAAGCTCAATTGATTTAAGTAGAAAACATGATTAGCAAACTAACAAAGGTAAAGTATTGTGTGTCTCTGTATTGTGCGCATCTAAGGCTACAATGAAGACTGAGCAGAGAAGAGGTGGATTGAGTTGACAGAATGAAAGTGGACTCATCACCTTAGCCTCCTGCTGCACAGCCAGGAGTTACTAAAACCCTCCCTGCTACGGGCCTGTGGACCCCCCCACGTTTCAGAACACGTCCACACAAAGCGCACACGACCCACACAAAGTGTAAAGTTTAAAGAAACAGCATAAAGTGGGGGGCATGTCATGTTCTGTCCACGTCGAATGCAACATCTGAAATTTACCGTCAGTTTTCGTCCATGTGTCAGTCAGTCAGGGTGTAATTGTCACGGCTGCCGTACGCTGATGAGGCAGCTGCAAACGTCAAATCCGATGACACCGGCAGTTCCGACAGAAGCTGTCGGCATGCTAACTGGTTAGCTGTCACGCTTAGGAGAAAGTCGGTCTTTTCTAAAGAGCTCTATGAGGCTTTCTCCATAAGGGACCCGTCATCAAAAGTGCTGCGCTCATGGCCTCAACGGTGTTGAAAGGGGCAGAAGGTGAGATAAGCGCTGAAATGATTGTCTGTCTGATGAAAACAGCTGCGGTGTGTGTGTGTGTGTGTGTGAGAGAGTGTGTGCATCAATCATCACCAGAGTCACATTTTAGGTGTTTGAGAGTATGATCATTAAAGTTAGGACATTTTGTTTAGTTTAGCAGTTGCTGTTGGAGCAGCTGAAGGTTCCTGGTTCCTTTATCCTGTGTTAATGTGCCCTTGAGCAAATACTGAACCCCTGGTGCCTCTACCGATGCATCGATCCCCAGGAGCAGCAGTTGTCCAGGAGATGAGCAGCCCTTCCCTCCCAAACTTGAACCATGCACCCTCCCCCCATTGCTGGGTGACACACCACTGCTGAGAGCTCAACACACTGTTAAAGTAGGAAGCATCAGTGTCACAGCTCATGTGCAACAGTCAGACAATCATCTGCAAATACAATCTACAATCTGTAAATCTGTCATCTCACATTCCAACAAAACTGACAGAGAGACATTTTTATTAACTGTGGTTTGTCCTGTTGAACTGTCGAACGTTTGCCCTTCTCCAATCAGGATCAGTCTTATACTCAGCTATTCGGTTCAGCTATGCAGGCTGACACATGTCAGAGCAACACACTCAGCTGTGCTTCAGCTCTGAATAAATCCACATGGTCATCAGTGATACACACACACACACATGCATGCACACACACAGACACACACACACACACACACACACACACACACACACAGACTAAACACAGATTTCTGCAGTAACGTCAGTGTGTAACCACGACAACAAAGGCATCTCCTCATTGTTATTATCTATCTATCTATCTATCTATCTATCTATCTATCTATCTATCTATCTATCTATCTATCTATCTATCTATCTATCTATCTATCTATCTATCTATCTATCTATCTATCTATCTATCTATCCATCCATCCATCCATCCATCCATCCATCCATCCATCCATCCATCCATCCATCCATCCATCATCTATCCATCTATCTGTCTATCTGTCTATCCATCTATCCATCTATCCATCTATCTATCTATCCATCTATCTATCTATCCATCTATCCATCTATCTATCTATCATCTATCCATCTATCCATCTATCTATCTATCCATCCATCCATCTATCTATCCATCCATCCATCTATCTATCCATCCATCTATCTATCTATCAGAGTGCTGAGTTGTCAGACCCACATTATTTATCACCACATACCAGTGCTAAATAAAACATGGCACCACGCTGGCATTGGTTAAGACTCAGACAAGATTGCGATTGCTTGCTGCACAGCCTTCAGCAAACACACACAAAACTGCATGCAGCAGAACACACACCTCCGCTCCTTCGCACACAACGCTGATGAGCAGCTACCGTACCGTCTAAGCAGCTTTGATAGCTGCGTTGTTGGGTCAAGCTGCAGTGAGGGAGGAGGACTGATGAGGAATTCCTGCTCACTGAGCACATGTTCTGTTTTGCCGTCCTTTCAGAGCTGAGGTGTCAGTCATTTATGTTTGAGTGCACGCCTGCTTCGCCCGCAATGATTTACACCGCCAGCTCTGCCCCACAATAAGTATGTTATTTAAAATAGCAGGTGTTCACATGCTTCTTAGCTCATGGAAATAAAGGTACAGAGAGAGAGTGGGCAGGACAGAGGGTGTGTATGTGTGTGAGAGAGAGAGAGAGAGAGGGGAAGGAGGAAGGGGTCGGACAGAACCTGAATAAAACTCTAACTGGCATGTGGGTCACTGAGTTTCCCGACTAGTGCTGGGCCTGTTTCTCATCCGACGACAATAACTTTGCCAGGCGGCTTCCAGCAGCCCTGGTAGCAGTTACACTGTTACTGTTATTAGCTTTGGTGAAAGTCATGTCGGAGATATTCGGGTCAGACAGAAAACCACTGAATATAAAGCACTGGGGTTAGTGGGAAACTGTGTGTGTGTGTGTGTGTGTGTGTGTGTGTGTGTGTGTGTGTGTGTGTGTGTGTGTGTGTGTGTGTGTGCGTGCGTGTTTGGAGGGAATGACATCATCTGACAAAGCCTGGAGAAACGTGAGAGTCTCAGCCAATGGAGGTGAGGACGGTGTGGAGCTGTATGTTCTGTGGTTTCATTCATGTTTCCAAGATTTACACTTTTCATATAACGTGTTCCAAGAACACTTAAAACTCACCTTTAACAAACCCTTTACTGGAAAAACAGTGACTTAGCAACTGGTTAGTGATCACAGATACATATATAATGTAGGTATCGTCTGATCACTACATGAAATGTAGCACAGGTGTGTGTGTATGTGTGTGTGTGTGTGTGTGTGGCGCATGGGAGTTTGGTTTGAAATGTGGAGGGTTCAGAGACGCTGAGGTGCTGAAACAAGGATGCTGACGAGAAGGAAACTGCTTTCCAGGTTCAGAGTGAGACAAAGAATCCACACTTCATTCATTCATCATCTCCCGTTTGCTCCAGTTACTCCAGTTACATGTCGCTCTTGTGCTGGAGCCGGCTGTCAGCGGGTGAACGTCAGGGTACACCCTGGATGAGTCGCCAGCTCAGGGCCACATGAAGGACAGACAAGCATTCACACCTACAGCCGATCAAGGATTAGCATGCTTTTGGAGGTGGGAGGAAGCCGGGGGACCCGAGACGGGGGACATGGGGAGAGCCTGTAAACGCCACACAGACAGGGCCTGCACCCCCCCGGGATAGGAATCGAACAAGGGACCTTCTCGGTATGAGGCAACGTTGCTAACCACTGGGCCACAGTCGCCTAAAGCCACATGGTCATTTTTGTCTTGTTTTGTTGAAAAAAACAGGATGTGTGTGTTCGTCTGCTGTTCACGCCAGGTGTGTCAGCCACCTGCCAGACGAATTAAAGGCTGTGTGAGGTCCAGTGCTCTCATCATACCCCCATCAGACACACACACTAGGAACGTGCACGCAGTCGACTGACAACATCATTTGAGAGATAAGCGTACGGGATTCACCACACGTGTTGTCATCATTGGAGGTGGTCCTACCTCATGGTGGAATTATGAGATGTAGGAGAGCGCTCATCTCACTCACACCCAGTGATGATCGGTGTCGGACACACACATCTTGTTCGTATCTTAATGGAGGTTTGTGAGCCTCCCGAGCGTCCCCTTTGGGCCTCGACGGGGAGAAAAACTGCTGAGTGGTAAAACAGAAGAGGGTTCAGCTGAGTCCATCACTTCTCTGGTGGTTGGATCAAAGTAAACACTGATAATGGTTCCACCACTGTTCATAATACTGCTGCCCAAGAATGCTGGCCGGGCTACTCCCGACCTCACACACACACACACACACACACACACACACACAAACGCACTCCTCATTCCTCAACGGCAGTGACACATTCCGAGCTTTCTTCCTCTCTTCCCACAAACCAAACACTGCTCACTCCTTCTTTCTAATTGTAGACTTCAGATTTATTTGATGTGCAAAAGGAAACCAGCTTCCCATCGGAAAACATGCACACTCACCCTCTCTCTCTCTGACACACACACACACACACACGTAATGACTCCATGCATCTCCCTTTGTAATTACAACACACACAGACTTCAGGCCCCATTAGAAGTGGCGTTATCTCCCTCCAGAGACCTCCACGCTCTCAGCGGTTCTTCTTCCACTCCCTCCTCCCTCCGCCACGTTCACGTCAGACACCTACCGATCAATCCACTTTTTTCACACAAATTCAACTCAAAGGGAGACAGTGGGATTTGAGAGGAAGTGGGAATAAATCCGCTGCCCAGCAGTAAACCCTGTGTGAACTACAGCTGAATGGATTAGCGCTGGGAGCTTTCGCCAACTCTGGGCTACATCGCTTCTCTTTTGAATCAACCAAACAGAAAATATTTGGTGAGATTAAGGGAGACAAATGCTTCAATTGTGAGAGTGTCGACAGGTTCTCACTGAAGATCCGCATGCATCATATCAGCTTTATCAGTCATACACAGCAAAACAACCCCAAACACATGACAGTTGATAATATTCAGACCGAATCAGTAAAAGGAAGCACAAGAGAAGCACTCGTAGTCAGGGATAAAGAACAAGACAGAAATAAAGCTGCTTGTCAGGATAATGGAAAGTTGGTGAGTTGTACGTCTTGTACATCCTGTTGGAAGGGGTACACACTACAAGACTGAGCCCGGTCCCCCCGCTGATCAAGGGCCTGATGATCTGATCGCAGAAGACAATTGACACAATTTGAGATAATTATTACACAAGGTCAGTATTTCTGATCGGAACTCCTGCAGTGTGGGGTGAACACAGAGGACAGACAAGTACACTCTCAGGTTGTGGATTGTCATGTGGTACAATAGCCAATCAGGAAGCAGTTCACTGAAGAACGAAGTACAGAGAGCTGAAATGGTGATGGTGGAGCTTAGAGTGAAATGGACGCCAGAAGGG
>CAAKHB010000519.1:46237-78017 GCA_901007665.1 Aeoliscus strigatus
GATTTTGTTTGTTTGTGTGTGTGTGTGTGTGTGTGTGTGTGTGTGTGTGTGTGTGTGTGTGTGCGCGTCAACAGTTTGGCGCAGCGATGTGCCAACTGCAGCAGGTCTGTGCGTCCGACGCATTATGCAACTTCACTAACACCAAGGTGATATAAATACATTGTATATGATGAAGAAGAGTACAATCGGAGGGGACACTGGCTGAGCCCCCCCCCCCCCCCCGTGTGTGCACACAGATGGAACTCGGAGGTGCAAAATCTCCGCTCCGGACGCTGCCGCTCTGCACTTGTTGCGGTCCTGCAGGCACCTCAGCCCGGGTGAACCTGACTTCAACACGGGCTATTTATACACCCCCTTCAGCAGCGCCCATGAAAGAGCAAAGCAGCAGCCAAAACGTGTGGCTCAGTTGTCTCAGGCTACAAAACACATTTGGCACAAAAGCCAAAAATAACTGCGGACGCGACGTTTGTCTCAGAGAAGCTTCAGACCAGAGCGGGGATACTTGTTTCGTCGCAAGAAACAGTTTGGAACTCTTAACTTTCAACCACAAGCTGCGACTTTAACTCTATCTCAGGGCACCAGGTTCATGCCTCGCACCCTGCACCCATGGGTGCCGGAGGGGACGCAGCGTTTACCTGAGCGGTGGCCAGCAGCAGGTACGTCGTCCACAGCAGGAAGTAACAGATTGCGGCTCTCATCTCCCTTTTAATTTCGATTTCAGCCCAAACGAGACAAAGACGTCGCTGTGTAGGAGCCGCAGAGTCGCTCCTGGCCCCAGAGGATCCACAACCATCCCCTCAGGGAGAGAACCCGGGTGTCAGCGCTGCTCACATGAACTCAGCTGAGGAGGCTGCAAGTGGATGCCTTCACATTCGTCCTCTCCCTCCACCCAGCACAGCAGCGGGACAGGTATCTCCTCAAGTTGAACAATCCTGGGAGACGCGCATTGCACTTGTCCTTCAGCCTCCGGACGCACAGACTCAGCTGGGGAAGGAGATCTGAAGGAGAGTAATAATCCAAAAAGAAGGTCCACAGAAGAAAGCAGGGAGCTGTGTGTGTGTGTGTGAGAGAGAGAGAGAGAGAGTGTGTGTGTGGTGGCTGTCCGGGCTGGGCTATCCTGTCCTGCAGCACTGATCCTCCGCTGGCTGAGACTCGGAGGTGAATGAGCCGGAGCCTCCGAGCTGCTGGATATAGAGAGCAGCTCCCTCCCTCCCGTTCCCTCTGCCAGGGAGCTGCTTGGCTGATTGGAGGACTTAAGACTCAGCGGCACCCCCACCCCCAGTGTGTGTGTGTGTGTGTGTGTGTGTGTATGTGTGTGTGTTTCCATTTTCATTCACACACTCAGGCTGTTATCAATTCTGAATGGCTGGGAATGAATGAGTGAATGTGAAATGTGAAACTTGGTGGGTTTGAACAAAGAGTTACGTTTGGGAAGAAAACGAAAGGAGACAAAGGTCGCATGGAAGTTTGACACCTGATGGCACGGTTTAGTTTTTAGTTCAAATTTAGTTAAAAAAAAAAAAGCAATAATGCAAAAGGCAAAATCAGAAAGTTGGTTTGTATGAACCACTGACAGATGGCATCATCTATTGGCCCTGTGTGTGTGTGTGTGTGTGTGTGTGTTGTTCAGATACTGGTGCTGTGAAACTTGATGGGTTCAAACGAACAGACCATCATGTGGTGAATCCAAGTTCAAGGGAAGAAGACGTGTGAAAGGAGATAAAGGTCGTCTAGAAGTTTGAAGTTTGACACCTGATGGAAAAGGACAAATCTGAGGCGACCAGTGTATTATGGTTGTAAAAAAAAAAGCTGACCCTAAACCTAACAGCAGACAGACTGCGTTGTATAAAGAGGATGTTCTTTGTCATCAATTATTTATGGAGTTTTTTTAAGACAACAAAGAAAATGACATTTTATGGGGTTAGCATATGAAATGACTTTGTTGTCTTTGTTTACACCCCCAATAACTAAAGATGACATTTGTCTGATATCCATTAAACTGCTGATGATGGCCCACATTATTGCAGTGACATATAATCCCTATTGTGTGTGTGTGTGTGTGTGTGTGTGTGTGTGTGTGTGTGTGTGTGTGTGTGTGTGTGTGCGTGTGATTTTGGGGAAAGGGAGCGACTAGTTAACAGCAGGTTAACAACTCACTGGTCCTAACTTGTTCTGGGAAAGCTGGAGGATGAGAGGGGCTGCTGGGAGGTCTGGGCCCCCGGGGGCCTGATAAACCAGACATACCTGCAGGAGCGGAGACACAGACACCGACCGGTGCACATGAATTATCAGCCAGAGGTGACAATCAGCAGGGAGCCATAGGTCACCTAACCAGGTGGTCTGCCCTCCGCCTTGTGCATTCAGCTGCATCGAGAGCACACGGCGTCGCCTGAGGCCTGAGGCTGGAAACACACTGCAGCTGCTTTGGTAATTAATGGAACTATTTTAATAGACCAATGAAGTTCATTGTAGGATTGCACCAGTGCTGTAAAATGGATACTTTTATAATAAATGTCCCACTGCTGACACTTTTCATCTGTTGCGTCCATTTAGCCTCTTTTTTTGTTTTAAATGCAATGATCCTTCCTCAGTTTGTGCACGATGCTGTAGCAGACTGATGACAAACAGGTTACATCACAGGTCAGGAAGGATGAACACGCTCACTGACATTCGTGAGTCACATTTCTTGTCGGTGTTACACAGCACATGATGGGTGTGAGGAAGGGGTGACTCGTGAGGTGAAGAGGATGATTTTTGTTTCACTTGCAGTTGAAGGATGGCGATGTGCTGGAGGTATGATGGAACGGAGCAGACACAAGGATGGAGAGGATGGCGAGATAAGATGAAGAATTTTTTATGCAACGGGAGAAAAGCAAACAGGAGGGAGCAGGAGAAAGACATTCATGGCTAAAAGCAATGAAAGCCTACATTCATTCTCTCGCCCTCCCTCTCTTCTGCATCAGACAATTAGGCAACATGTTTACTGGCAACTGAGGTCTGTGTGCAAAGTAAATCTGGCTGTAAAGACACTGTAGAGAGGACGGATTCGGAGTGAGATGATGACGTGTGTACTTGGTGGCCCAAGTACACACGTATGCACATACATGCTTAAGTGCACGTTAAGTCTCACACACATCAGAATACACATCATTCATTCAGTCATTCATTCATTCACCATCTCCTGCTGCTCCAGTTATGGTCCTGGTTGTGCTGGAGCCGATCCCATCTGTCAGCAGGTGAACGTCAGGGTCAAACCTGGACGAGTCACCAGCTCATCACAGGGCCACATGAAGGACAGACAACATTCACATTCACACCTACGGGCGATTTAGAGTGACCAATTAACCTTAGCATGCTTTTGGAGGTGGGAGGAAGCTGGAGTACCCAGAGAGAACCCATATAGGGACCTTCTCGCGGTGAGGAGCTAACCCCTCACCACCATGTCACCCCAGAATAGCATTAATTTACTATTTTTGTGTCTAATCTCTTTTGTTTCAAGTACAATTCAAAAGCTAAATCGCTCTCCCAATCACAACCCAACAGTTTAGGATGATGGCCTGCCACCTGAAGTGGTACATGTGATTCCAGGGGTGGCCCATGCCAGGCCATTCCCTGGTCACGGCCATGTTCCCACTGCAGTCAGCGACCCAAACACCAGCCCACTGTTTGCTCACTGGGCATAAAGATCATATCCCATATTATGATGACATTCATGCATTGATCACAGTGTGATCTGATGTGTCTGTCTTCTCACAATGTCCTCACAAGGTCGTGGAAAAATAATGGATTTATCCCTCAAGTCCTGACACAGTCCTGACAAAGCACTCAAAGCTATGACTGCAGTAAATAAAAACACAATAACATGACCCAATCACAAACTGATACCAGCTCAGCGGAGCAGCGAAAGCACAATCACCATAAAAATATCAGCGCAGACAATAGAAACTCTATATGCAGATAACATCACGCTCACACCAGTTATGATCCCTGAAACTGCTCTCAGCGTGTTTTCCACTGTGCATCCCGCTTCTATTGCACCTCATAATGTCAAAGACCAAGTCGATGACAGGGTGGATTGCCTTGCAACAAGAAACAAACACACCGTCTCTGCTTTGGAGCCACGAGCGCGCATGAGTCACAAGCAGTAGGTCACCTGCAGACGACTAAACACCCCCAACTAAAACCCTCATAGACTCATCAGCGTCTGTGATGACAAAATTGATTACATTAGCCAGCTGATGCTTTTATAGTGGAGCTGTGTGTTATTTAGTACAAGCTTGTGTCTTGTAATCAGCCCATTAGAGGCAGCACTTACATTTATGGTTGGGTTAGTCACACACACACACACACTCACACACACGGGTATGTGATTCAGGTGATGTTTCCCAGGAGCAAAGGTACATTCCAGAGACTGGTAGCGATATAGATTGGACCTGGAAATCATCCAGAGCAGAGTGCATATCCAGGGCAACCTCCACACACATAAACAAGCGGCGTATATACACAAACTGACAAAAACACACATTCTCACTGCTGCTTCACCTAAATATTCAGCAGCTTACGACTGGTCCTGGGCGCAGCTGCTATGTTCTAGGGACCATTACTGGCGCCCCTTCATCTCTCTTAAGGCCAGTCCAGACCAAAGATTTAAAACGCGACAACTTGCATAGTGCAACTACGTGTATCCACTTGGAACGGAACCGTCCCTCAACAGTCCAGTTCACACTGGGGCACCGAGCTGAGATCGCTCATTGCCACCTTGCGTAAACTACTGTCATTTCCACCGGAATGTGTGCGTTGCATGTGTGCCATAAAGCTGAACAGCACAACAAACCCAACATAGAATTCAACTCTTTCTGCAAAACGCACTCTGGCATTTGTCTTTGTGATTTTGTTAGCATAGCATTTCAAGCTACTGTTGTGAAGACACACTTGTGCTTCAAAAGGATTTATCAGTGGGTTGTCCTTGTCTTCCATACAAAAGTTAGCATGTTTGTAGCCGGATACCTCTCACATGCCCCACGTGGGTACCTGTCGCCAACACACAGCTGCTAGTGCTGACCAGCAACGAAGCACAACCGGACCTTGAATCTTTGGTCTGGATGGGCCTGTACATGCACAGCAACCTAAACGTAGGGCTCTGAGGGGCCGCCTAGCACCCCGATGAACCTGTTCTCTTTAAGGTGTGCAGGCATTTTGGAGGCACAGTGCCCAACTGCTCTCTCATAAGTCCAACTGTGTCATCAAATCCCCCTCTGAGATCCAAGATTTTTACGCACACAAATGCAAAAAGCTTCTGGTAAGAAGTGCAAAGGGCAAACATCCAGCTGCAACACATTAAAACTTACAGGAGCACACTTGAGTTGTGAAGGGACGGCGGCATTTTTCGATCTGAGTGATCTTCAGAGTCCAGATATGTCAAAACTCTACTCTTTGCTCTGCACTTTCTCGAACCAAGGGGAGCATGTTGGAACAAATTAAGGGTATTTTTTCAAGAGCCTGTTCCGATGGGTTCTGGATAGATGGATACTGGACATCAGAAACACAACAGAACCAACTTATCTCCACATATGATGGGCAGAAATGAAAAATCTGAACTGTTGCTCAGGTACGAACACGTGCACATTATTATACATACGATATATGTGAGTACACACACACACACACACCTGCACTCTCTCATGCACGTTCTCCGGTTTCCACAAATGGACAAACAGACAGACATGAAGCAATCTGGGCACATGTCCTTACATGCCATTCCCATTCCCCCTGTCCCAGCTTCTTTTCCCGTTAAAACACTGCCTCTTTATTCTTTATGAATGAAAAAAAAAAACTTTTCAGCGCACGCACGCACACACACACACACACACACACACGCACACACACACACACACACTCAGAAAACAGGGGACTTCCAGCGACTGAGAAATAGCAGCATAATTGCCGGTGCTCTGTTGTCTATCAAGACCTGACCTTTTCAACATGTGTGCCATGTTGGGAGCGGTGGGAACCAGCATGGAGGAAGACAGGGGTCTCCTTGGCTCTGTGGTGGTCTGCCCCCCCCCCCCAAAAAACACACACACACACACAGACACACACAGTACTTTTTCATCCTACAAGTCCCCAAAAATGATGGGAACTCCCACTGCGCACCAATGTTCTGCAGTTACGGAGGCAATGTATGTGCAGCCCAGACACTACAGTGGCACAAATGTAAACGTTCTGCCGGTGCCAATGGGAAAATAGCTGATGAGGATTGTCTTACATGAATCTGCACCCTGAAAGAAGAACATAGAGAGAATTAAACATACACAGGATTGCAGCCATAATAAACATGGGGGGTTATGAGGTTATTCACCAGGCTTGTGAGAATATCAAGAGAGAAAAAAAGCACGCAGTGGAATACAAGGACGCAAACTGGACCACTGCGCTGAGAGGTCGTCTTAATGTCGTTCAGTTTTTCAGAGGGGGGGACACACAGAGCTGTCCTCACAATGTATAAGCCTATAAGCCCGTAATTACTCCAATTGACATGTCAGATGTGGCTTTCACTTCGTTATTTACCTTTCTCTCTTCTCTCCGTGTCTTTCACTAGCCGTCGGTCGACCCGCTGACGGCGTGGAGACCAGGAGATGTGGGGCGGTAGGGGGGGAACGCCTGGTTGTGATGATGGTAGTGGTGATGTGTCTCTAGGAGGGGGCAGGGTTCTATACCTGGGGGCTTAAGGAGAGATTTCCCTTTGACTTGACAGACATTAGGTATCTGAGCAAAGGACTGAAGGACGGAGGGGAAAAGAATGAAGACGGAGTAGGAAAATAAAAAAGGAAAACCGCCAGATGAAAGCGTCATGAAGTGGTTGTACATCTCATGTTCATTCAGCCCCTGGGTCCAATATGCTTCAAGGTGCTTCGACATGAAGCTGGGTCCTTTTTCCTCAACACTGCACCATTCCTATAACAAGCACACCGAACTGAACCGTGAAAGCACTTTACCACCAGGAGAGGAGCCTGCCCAGTTTACGGGCCACACTGCCATGCTGATTCACACGCATCACCGTCCCCATCATTACCAGCGGTTACTGGGAGTCCACCTCTGGAGGCAACCGCTTTTATAAAAATAATTGCAGCAGCTTTTGGGCTTTTTTATTGTTTTTGTTGTCATTATTGAAGGGTGTGTGTGTGTGAAAACAACGCAGATCTGGAATCTGCAACTGAGGAAAGAGAGCGAGAAGAAAACGTGAGAAGATGGACCGTCCACACCGTGGTGTTTGTTGCCTGTAAGTAAACAGACGTAAGCAGCAGGAAATCGCTCATGCTGGAATCAAACGAGAGAAGTAGCGGCACCACACCAGTGGACCCGTTCAGTCCAGGACACGCTGGGAGTCTTTGTCACACAATCGACACACTGTTGCATGAGAGCAAGTGTGTGAATGTGACTCGTACAAAAGAGAAAAGTGACATTTGTTGGTATTCGAGCCTTTGATGCCGGCACATGCTGTCATTATGCTAAACAGAGCAGAACCATAATAACACCCGCCCCCCCTCCCAAACACACACACACACACACACACCTCCCTCTCTCTCTCCTAGGACTTAAAATGAAGTGTCAAAATCCAGAGGCAGAGGGAGATCACAACACACTGATTATCAACAGGAAGTGCCTCCATTATGGGCTTAGAGATAGGAGAGAGTGTTCTCTGGTTACAGCACTCACTCAAATCCACACATTCCTGCAGGGTTTAGAGCAGAGCCAGGTCACCCCTGCTCCCCACCCGCTGCCTCAGCCCTGGGACGACGCTCGGGGCGCAACTGGGACGGTGAAGGGGATTCGGGGTTCTTCACGACGGAGCTGCAGGGTCGTGGATGCCTCAGGCGGCGTGACAATCAGGAGGCCCTTGACTGAGCACACCTGTGGTGAGAGGTTGTGCTGAGTCATCCAGGATCGTGAGGATAGACGCACTCACTTCAAACCGAGTATTCCTTCCTGGAGAGACTAAGGTTTGGAACACAACATGCTGCCGACTAATGTCGCAACAGGACCAGCTATTAGCTAGCAGAGGAGAGAGCAAGAACTCAGAGTGTCTAAAGCCCAGTTTAGGCTTCTGTGTCAAACTGACGGCGTGTCCACGGCGATATGTTTACTACAGTATAGGGTACGGCATAGCTTGACATGCACCTCTCCAGAAATGTAACTATGTGTCGCGGCTCGGCAGCCCCACACAGATGACAACAACTGGACTGTTTGCGTCTTCTTGGAGCGGGACTTCAGTGTTTGCTGAGAAAATAGAACCAACAAAAAGATGATTGTTGAAAAAGCGAGCAGAAAATTATAACGCTTTTGCTGGATTTACTGCGGTGACAAGATCCGTTCACTATGAGTCGCGATCGATTGAAATAAAGAAAAACACTGATAACTGGAAAAAGGGAAATACAGTGGGAGTCAGTGTAGGGTCCACGTCAGCTTGACGCAGGAGACTGAAAAGGCCTTGAGATGTCATCAAATCAAAGAACAGGGATGTTCCCCTCACGGCATTCCATCATCTTCCTAATGTGATTAAACCAGATTTCCACTGCTTTTATGATCTCCATTCAACCCTACCAATTCCTCAGAGAGTAGGAGGCACTGACGAACAGGAACAATTGAGACGATTGCTGAGCTGCCTCCCCGGGGACTGAAGGGATGGATTGTGTTTTCGTCTGGATCGATGTGGGCAGGAGGCTGCCGAACAACGTGCTCACTGAAACGTCTCACTCACTGCTGCTCACTGACTGATTTTTTTCTTTTTTTTGTGTCGAGGCCTCGCTGGCTGGGAACAAGCGGAGGCTAAAATGGAGAGAAGTTGGGGAGGCTTGCTCTCAGTGTTGGTACATGTATACATATGAATTATTTACTTGTCGGCCGGCAGGAAATGAGGAACAAAAACAAGCTTGGGAAAGAAAAGCAGAAAAACAAACAGATGTTATCTCGTCCGCTCCTTCGTTTTTTGCCTTCTCCCTCTTTCTCCCTGAGGTTCCTTCTCAGACGAGACAAAACATACTTTCTCAGTGACAGTCGTATCATAACTGCTCCGTCACTGATGTGATCTGTCAGAGCATCGCTGACGAACATTTCAACAAACGTTTCCATCTATTTTAGAGAGACGGCAGTAAACTGAGCTGGACCTTGTGATGATCTCCTGACCCAGTTTTTGGACTCTTCATCTCCCTCTGAACATGGATCCACACCCCCTCTCGTCCCTAACCTTTCAATCCCATCAGCCTCACTACTGCTCAATCACCTGTGACCAGGCCTGGGTGGTGACCTACGACCCCAGAAGGTCGAGATTAGGGCTCAGAGTCAAATCCCAAAGCAGGGACCGGGCTGAGACTAAGAACTTCGACCCAGCGGAGTTTGAACATTCACCACCCACTAAATATCTGAGCCAGAGAGGTGGTCTGGCTCGGGTGCAGGCGACTGGGGGTCGACTGCTCCGCCAGGGTGTCGAGGATTATAGAGGAGGGACAATCAACGTGGTAGCAACGTGCTGGTGAGCATTTTAATTAGCCCGGATCCCCGCAGACAAGGAGATCGATGGGAGGAGAGGTGGTGGCTATGGGAACACAGGGAGCAGGAGATGAGGACAAGAAACAAAGGGGAGAGATTCAGTCGGGGGAGAGCGGGGGAGAGTGGGGGGTGAGGGTCATGTGCCCAGTGGCTGTGCTCCCAGTGCCAGATCTAAATAATGTTGCACCAAATAAAACATCCCCTCATGAGACCATTGATGACTAAGTCTGGTTATGGGATGCAATAACAACAACACACACACACACACACACACACACACACACACACACACCAAATCACTCCCAGCCATCTTATCTTGTAAATTTTTGGCACTACTTATATAAAACTTTGGAAGAATGTTCACGGGGAGGTGAAACATTTCCATGCTGGGGTACATTCTGACAAATCTCTCTGCTTAGATGAGTGAACGTCAAACCGCTCAGGAGTGAAGTTAAAGCCAAATGAACGAGTGCTGACTAACGGACTGAGAGCCTCCTTCTTAGGCATGTTAGTCCTCCACATTCTAAGCAACGCCGCACAAGAGCCACAAGGCATCAGACCTCTCATACACCAGTGTGGGAGTAGTTGGGAGTTGTAGCGAGACGGCTTGAAAAGGATGGAAAATACAGAAGCGATGGATGGATCCTCTCATGGGCCTCTTAATTTCTGCCTGAAAGGGAGTGAAACAAGGCAGGATTTATTCAACAGAACTCAAACTCATGTGGGTGGGGAGAATGAGCATGAACATCAAAGATATTTTATTGGAAAATATCACAATATCGTTCGCCTAATACCATAATAGCCTAGGTAACTATACAGCAACTACGCAGCGTAGGCCACTATGCTATTAGGCTAACGTTATGCAGGAGGATTTTTTAAAATTGTATGAATACTAATAATAAAAACCCAGATTGAATCACAGTGCCACATGTTGTCAGTAGTCAGCCATCATTTCTCCATTACCACAAGCCTCACAGTGTGAAAACCAATCAGATGCAAATTTTTGTCGATAAAATGTGACTTCTGCATTTGATTTGTCCTCTGACGTTGATGTCCCACAACCGCTGAGGCCTGTGTTGGTAAACTGTTCCCTGCAAAAACTCCATATCTGACCAAGAATATTTGTCTTATTTCAAGTCAAGATTTGGAATTTTTGCAGTGTTATGAAATGAGGAAGGACTGAAACATCCTAACCTGAGTTTTGGAACTTGGTTGGTGCCCCCGTCAGCTCACGTGACAGGTCAGCGATGCTCCGGTGAGGAGTGAGCATGTCGAGGAATGAGAGCGCTACAACGCTACAAATCTTACACGTGTGTTTGGGCAGAGCTTTGTTGGTGTGATGAATGTGTATGTGTGTACGTGCGAGGAGGCGACTTACTAAACTCAACGTTGGCGAGTTGGGGGGTGCATTCCTGAGTTGATTTAGTGGGCACTAAGATGAGGAGGAATGTGTCAAAGCTGGAGCTGCTTTCGGCCGCCGTGGCGTAAACGGGCTGACGGCGCGGTCTGACTAACGACTGACACAAATGTGACGGGGGGAATGGAGGCATCTGTGCAGAGAATCGTTAAAACGGGGACATGAGCTGTGAACAAGGGCATGAAAGGCTTCCGCTCAGGAGAAAGAGCAAGAGAAAAGGAGGAAAATACCACATTTGTAAAGGATGAGAACATATGAGAACAACAAATCAGCTCAAAAGCACTTCAGAAGCTCTTTATTTGCTTATGATGATTTGATCGTCAAAAGAGGGAGATACAGTAAGAGAATACGGAAAGATCTGTTGAAGTCCCATTTCACACAACATCAGTCGCTGGGTCGGTTGTGCAACTCGGACAGATAACGATCATTCAAGAAAAGCTTTGTTAACCTCTTTCTTTTATATCTTTAGAACATAGAATAGAATGTGTATTGAAAACAGCTAAATAAAGCTGCCGGAACGTTACACACTGCTAGGTGGTGTAAAAGCTCTCATCTCGCAAAACGTCCAATAAAATCAGTGTATAAAGCAAACGATAAGACGTGTGTGTGAGAATTCATTTTGTCCTGAGAGAGTGAACGCTTATACAGTTTGTAGGTTTCCTATTTGTGTGTGTGTGTGTGTGTGTGTGTGCACTGCAAAAATTCTACAAAGACAACAATTCTTATTATGGATATTTTAAATATTTCTAATAAAAATGTCTAATGTCTAGTCATAATCTCTCTTTACACTTAAAATAAGACATCACCTGGTAACTTGTTTTTAGACATTTTCACTTGCTTCAAACTCATTTAAAAAAAAAACATCTGCTGGTGGAGTTTTTTTAAAGTGAAAATATGCTTGAAACAAGTGAAAAGGTTTCATTAGTACATTAATTATCAATTACAAGCAAAAAACATCCTGCTCCACTGGCAGATTTTTCTGCTTATTTCACATACAGATGTGCTTGAAACAAGTGAAGACTGTCTAAAAAAAAGTGACTTTTTGGGTGGTGTGTGTGATGTGTTGATGGCTAGAAATGAGACATTTTGACTAGAAATAAGACAAATATTCTTAGTCATAATTGTTGTCTTTTTAATGTTTGCAGCGTGTGTGTGTGTGTGTGTGTGTTGGACTGATACCACGATTGTGCCTCTGGAATACCGGAACAGCCTTTCAGCAAATATTGAGACTGAGAGGATCTTAACTCAACTTATCATGCCTCAAACAACAGCAGTAAAAGCACACAAAAAAGCAAAAATTAATAAAACTGCCATCTATCTTCTTTTTTAAAATCACCTCTGTCGGCATTTGAGGAACACAGGCGTGTGTCATGCCGCTAGAATGGCACCACGCGCACACTGAACGGAAATAAAAGGCAAACCACAATCAGCAAGCAAAGAAATGTGTCCTCACTTCTTCTCGCTGTACGTAAACCTCACTCTGCTTCGACCTCACTTCCTGAACTCATCTGCGCATTCTCAAAGTGCAGGTGACGTTTGTCGCTGGAGAAGCATGCATCATACACAGATGACACACTGGATCTATGAGACTCATTTACAAGAGGGAATGAGTTTGATGGTCTCTGCTCTCTCTCACATGTTCACACTCCTGCAGGTTGGTTTGGACATAAAGCTACGTGACAGCACAGATCAAGTCAAAGTGCACAAGATCAAAAGAAAGAAACGCTCAAAAAGGAGAGAAAAAGCAGGAAATGAGCAGCCCGTCGTTGTGGAACTCATGTCCGTCCCCCTTATCCTCACCCCTCCCCACCCACCGACCAAAACTCTGATGCTGATGCTGGCCGCCCTGGCTGGTGGAGCCCACGGGGTTGGACGTGTCACACTGTGAGAGTGATGAAACTGTTGTATCTCTGGATGTTCCTCTTGAGGATCTCTGAGCACGGCCCCAGCACGCGCTCGAAGCGAGGCCTGTCCAGCTTCACACACTTCAGTGGGCCTCGGGCGACCACGGTGGCAGCACGGGGGCGGTTCAACAGCAGGGCGATTTCACCTAGGTGGAGAAGACGGAGTAAAACCTCTGGGCATGAACGCGCGCCACCGTCTAGTAGGTTTCTGCAGAGTGCCCAGACTCATGATGCTGTTTGACATGGGAGCAGCTTTGTTCCAAACTTTTACTTTTCTATCAAGCTTTTTTGAAGTAGATAACAGGTTTATCGCATACCAGGTTTTATATGCGACAAATATTACCCAGAATATTTGTCTTACTTCTAGTCAAAATGTCTAACCATAAAATCTCGTGACACGTCACTTTTTAAAGTAACTTGTTTTTTAGACATTCTTCACTTGTTTCAAGCAAATTTTCACTTCAAATAAGCAGAAAAATGTGACGTCTTTGCTTGTATTATTACACATGTAATATGTGTTTCCTCTGTGTTTTTAAATTTGTGTGTGTGTCTATGTATGTGTGGTAGTGGGAGGTTGCCTCCTGTTTGTTATATTGTTTTTATGTTTAGCATTTTGGGCTGCTCCTTCTCTAGGAGATATGTTCTATAAATGTAGTTTGACTGATGAGAAAAAGCTTAAGGTGAAAATTTGCTTGGAACAAGTGAAGATTGTCTAAAAAAAAGTTACTTTTGCTGGTGATGTGTCTTATTTTCAGTGTAAAGAGATTTTTTTTACTAGAAATGAGACATTTGGACTAGAAATAAGATAATTAATCTCAGATCTAAGATGTTGAGTATTTTGCAGTGATCTTTCCTGTTCTCAGTTTTTGCACGGTGTCATCTACAATCATTGATTTGTTCAGAACCTGTTTCTGGTGTAAATAAAAACCCAACCCTGGCGCTGCTCATCAGTGGTGTTCAGTACTTCCAGCCCGTATCCACAACCACTCACCGAAGTAGTCAGAGGGCCCGAGGCGCCCCACCTCCATGTACTCTTCATTGTCTGACCTGCGCTGCAGAACAGAGGCAATTCCCTGCAGACAGAACAGCCAAGGAGAAAGGTTGAAGCCGAGAGAGAGGAAAGAAAGAAAGAAAAAAAAGGAGCAGGTGAACAAGTGGAAGAATAAAGGACGGAAGAGGGCGGAGACAAAAAGACAGAAAATGGTTGGGAGGATTAGGCTGAGAAGAATTCCTTTGCTTCAGAAGACACAGGTGCACAGGATTTAGCCCAGTTTTCCTGTGTGGGACGGACACCTGTTCTGGAGGAACGTATGAGCTCACAGCACAAAACCCTCCACTCACACTCCTACTCACTTAATCCAATGGGATAATACTTCTGATCCGTACGACCTTATTTCCTAAGACATGGGAACGTTTAAACCGGTTAAAGCTGCAGTAGGTAGTCTTGTAAAAACAGAAATTGGTTGTATACATACATACACAAAACCCAAATATAGTTCCTCAGGACCCATGGTGCAAGCAGACATACAAGTATTGACACAAAAAATATACAAAAGAGAAATGTACAACAATAAATGTAAAGTATTCATAGAAAAAAGGAGAAATATACATATAAAAATATATACTGTTCGTAAGGTAGAGTCTCAGCCAATCGAGGAACGAACACATCACCTCAGGCTCCTCCTACAGCCAGAGAAGTTCCCAGCATCAAACCTCCAATCATAACCACTGCTCAGCACAAGCTGTCATATACAGTTACTGTTGCCATAGCGACAGAGCCTGCTGCCTGTCTTTGCTTTGGATAGCCAGAACCACTCTGTGGCACGGGGAGGGGGTCATCTGTTTTTTTTCTCTTCAAACTACCAACTGTCCGGTTCCCAATGCAGCTGATGTTACACATCATATATTTGGTGAAGAATGTTTTTTCCTTTCAGACAGATGCAGCTCGGACAATAACTGACAGCATCTGTGTTTGTACCAATGATATTTAAACTGGTCTCTGCTGGAAATGTGGAACAACGGCAGGGACTTTCCTTCATGTGCTATGGGAAGGTAGTTTGATCCAACCATTTTGGGTGAAAGTCACAGAGCACCTGAGGAAGTACATCCCCATCAGACTATAAAAAATAGACTGAAGATAGAAAAGAAAAAAAGTCATATGAACGGATCCTGGTGAGAATTATTAATGAGGGCGACACAGTGGTGCAGTTTACATGTATGTGTGGGTACTCCAGCTTTGTCTCACCTCCAAAAGCATGCTGGGGTTAATTGGTCACTCTAAATTCCCCGTAGGTGTGAATGTGAGTGTAAATGGTTGTCTGTCCTTCGTGTGGCCCTGTGATGAGCTGGCGACTCCATCCAGGTTGAACCCTGACATTCACCCATTGATAGCTGGGATCAGCTCCAGCACAACCACAAACTGTAACCAGAGCAAGTGGGAGATTATGAATGAATGAATGAATGAATGAATGGATTAATAATGAAGGGGGAAAGAGGAAGGGGAAGTCTCTTTACTATGGGCTTGTGAGAACAACAGGACATGAGTTGAGATGGTAAAGCTGTGACTAAATATTTGCTTTCTTTATGTGTGATGTGTCTGGTACCAGCTCTGGATGAGCTCTCTTAATGTGTGGAATCAAAAGAAATAAAATCTTTAAAGCTATTTAAATATGATTTGTTGTTAGTTACCAACAGAGGACGATGTGTCTGAATGTTGGTTCACAAACACACAAGAGTGAGCAAACCAGCAGCTGATGTCTGCTGGACAGAGCCATGTTACACATATCATCCATCAGCCACTGGCTCTTCAGAGTGTGTGTGTGAGAGAGAGACTCATCTCCAAAGTATAAAATCTGATTTCCGTTCTCTCTGCCCAACAGATGACAGCAGACAGCAGCTGCCGTGTGTGTAGATGAGACTGAGCTGTGTGTTCCGTGTCGTATGTGATGACATCTGCATGAACTGATGTTTCCACATATGATGACGACTCACTCCTGTGTGTGCTGGAGTAGACAGAGGCTGGTCAGGGGTACAATTGTGTGTGTTGTCCGGACATTCTCATGAACTCAAATCCCTCTATCATCATCAGTCCCAGGTAAAACACCAGTGAGGGAACGTCCCAACTCGTCCAAGACTCAGTGGTGAGACAGACGTGACCGTTCCAACACTCTCTCACCACTTCTAATCCGTCTCTGCTCCTTCTTTTCCATCTGCTGACCAGTTTTATCATGCTAAACATGAATATAATGAGCCTTAATGAGGACCTCCAAACTTCAGCAAAAGACGTGTGACTTTGGACGCCACAGCATGAATCACACCATGGGTGATTCTGTGAGAGTCACCGTGACCCAGTGATCTCCATACACACAGTGAATTCAGCCGTTAGTTTCATTTATATCGTTAAATGTGCTGGAGGAGTAAAGAAGATTAGTTGCACTGTTTTGCTTGATGAACCATGAGACTGCTGCAGTTTTATGCATTGAGAGCTCTGGAATACAGACAAAAACTCCACTTTCAACCACTTACACTCCTCCCCTCCAATCTTACTGTGTAAAACACAAGTTACAGACTCAAACAGTGACAGTTATTACTGTTCTGAACAAGCTGCTGATGTTGATCTGCAGTGCTGTGTGTTGAAGTTTGTGGCACTCCAGGAAGCCCCCCCACTCCAGCCCCCCCCACACACAGAACTGAAAGTAACAGTGTAAAATCACTCCTCAGTTAGTGTAATCAGGCGAGAGTCGCTCAGTTCTTCCACTCTCATCTCCTCCTGTCATCCATCAACAACTCCATACGTTGTCTCATATTTGTCCTTTGACCCCGCTGCAAAGTAATCACATTAAAGGGCTGAGAATGGTCCCTGTGGGTCACTGACCATTCCATGCTTGTTACCGTAAGCCACGCGTACGTGCTGAAACGCAATTAAGCAAACGGATCTGAACTGGTTAGTGTCAATGCAGCAAACATACAGGTCAAATAAGCTGAGACATTTTTGGAGTCATTGTCTCCTTGAAAAAGGTTTAAAGTACTTAACCAGCTGCAGGTACAGTATGTGTGCCCCACTCAGTGATTTGTGTGTGTGTGTGTGTGTGTGTTTGTGTTTCTGTTTCAGATGCTGCTGGTACAGGGTGGCCTCATCAGTACGCCGCAAAAAGTGAAATCTAAGTAAGAAAATACATCATCTTATAAAGAAATTCAGATTGAAAAAGATTGAACAAATTGAGATAGTTTTGCTGGTTATGAGAAACGTAATTCTTGAAACTAAACTGGCAAGGTGTTTGAATTATTGGCGAGTGCAACTGCGTTGTAAAACTCAAGAATTTATTCTCTTCATCTGTTCGAGTAAATGAATGAAAATTATGAACAAATGGAATACATTGTTAAACTGCAGAACAAAGACTATCTATAGATATGCTTGTAATGCTTGTTATAAGAAAAATATGCTGCCACCCTTTAAAATAGGCAGTTCACCTTATGTTAAGATAGTGAAATATAATTCAATGATAAATATGAGCATGTCTTCCCAAACTTTAGGAAAAATGCCGAAAGTCTTTTCTGTCTTCTGTCATTCGCTTTTATTTCTTCACACTTATCAGTGTAGCTCTTATCTTATCTTAACTCATATATTCTCATTCTAAGATAGATAGATTTGCTTAATTTTACTAAAAATTGGGGAAATAATTCCTAAATATTCTGTATCCGAAAATATACACAAAATATACACTGTATTTAGTCCCAAAACAGTAGGTTTACTTGTTTCAAACTTTTGTCAGTGAAATTTTCTTGTTCTGTTGGCAGATCATATTGCTTATTTTCAATGCTGTTTCTTTAATTTTAATGTTTGTTTTTCCCCTGTTTTTGAAATAATCATTTTTTGCAGTGTGTGCTTTTCAGGTTATGACCTTCTTCTCCCATCTCTGCTTCGCTCTCTGTCTTTTGTGCTTACAGGGGTCAACATTTCCTGAGTGTAAGATGCTGTACTTTGACATGTTGGGACAGCAGAGCGTGTGTGGTATGTGTGTATATGTATATTTTCTGCTAAATATTTGGTAAGTTCATTTCTTTTGATGGACTCACACACTTTCTTTCATCTGATAAAAATCTGTTTAATTCACCATGTTTTGCTTTTCTCTGTGGTTTTCTTGTTGCCAGGTATTCACAGCCTGTCAGGCAGTGTGGTAACTAAGATCCTGCATGTTTAGAAAAGGCATATCTGTGACACAGAGTGCTGCTCCTGGGCTGGTACAGTACGAGATGGTTATCTGGACCACAGGGGATGAAGCCTGTTCACAAATTAACTACTGTACTTGACAGTGCTGCACTGTCTCACTGTCTTTGTTTGGACATGAATGAAAGGAAAGGAATCAACTGGCTGTAAACACACAGATTCAATGTCCCACCTCCCTGATTCTCCTTCCATTCACATCTCTATGTTTTACAAAGTTTGCAGACAACCTTTCCAATTTTACCCTGCAATTCAAATCCTCTGGTAGCTTTTACTGTGCTTTTTTCCTGGTCTGACCAGAGAGTAAATTTCTAAATTTGGGGATTGAGAGATGCAAAAAATAACTTTTCTTTTCTACGCTGAACTTGTCTGTGTCATAACTTTCCTTTAGTGCCAGAATCCCATGGAATGCACACTAAGCACACAAGTGTATTTATAGTTAACATTGCACAAGCTTACAGAGAGTCAGCCCAGTGAATGCAGCAATGCTTTGTAGAAAAAAGTCCTTGTTCTGACAACTAATGTTTTCGGATTTAGGACATTTCAATGTAAGTGTCACAGACAGCTGAGGAAGAAGACCTGCAAAGACTCCTATTTTGATGAGAAGTCTTTGTTTGAGTCCCAAACAACACACAACAAAAATGTGTTTGAATAATAAACAACAACCATCTGAAATAAGGTTAACATTCAGGACAGATCAATGTAGATGATAACAACTAATGATGCCACTGCTAAGGTGATTCCAGTGGTTGGATTAAGAATCTTTGACATTGCGTGTGTGTGTGTGTGTATGTGTGTTGCAGCCTGACACCTGCGGTACAGAGGAAGAGGAGGAAATGGTAGAAGGAAGGGGGATGCGAGGGAACGTAAGGCTACGTGAGTCTTCACAGCTCCAGAGTTTGTTTGTACTGGGGAGAGAAGAAAGTTTATACATGTCACTTTTCATTTGGGTTCCATCGCGAAAGTGAGCTCTCTCTCTACATCTCGCTTTTGTTAATCCCCCCCATCAGCAGCATGCTATTAGGAACTGTTTGTCTTTGGCTGTTGCACCAAAACTGTAGAATCAACCGAGTTAGAAAGACACAGCAGAGGAAAGAAGAAAAGAAGAAAGAGAGAAAACGACAGCACTCAGCTGCTGTTGGGTTCTATCAAAAGCAATAGAGGTGCAGTGGTGAAGAAGATGATGTGGCTTCTCTCTGCTAACTTATGGTCCTTTCTGATTCAGCCTCCTCTCTACCCACACATCACTCCCTGCCCTCTTTGACTCATCCCTCTCTCTCCTGTGTCCCTCCCGGGAGGCTGGGTCTCCTGACCCCGTGTGAAAGTCAGCTACACACATTCCACCGTAGTCCACCCTGCTCTGGGAAAGTCAGGCCCTCCTGCATATGAAAGACGGAGAGAGAGAGCGAGACTGAGGAAGGGAAACACTGAGAGAGGTTCTGGAGGAGGAAGAAAGATAGAAATGAGAGACGGTGTTAACTGTTGAGGTACGGAACTGAAAAGACGGTCACATGAAACTGCTCATGCTTGCTGTAGGAACGAAAAAGGTTAGAAAATGGGCCAGGCGTTCCTGTGGCTGCTCTGATGTGACACTCTCTCTTAGACAAACAAGCAAAGCAGAATGTCCCTCCTGTCTATGACTGCTTCCTCCTCTGGGTCTCCATCCCATAATCTCCTGGAGTCGTCTGCATATTTCCCTTTTTGTTTGAAGGGATGTACAAGTCTCATAGTGATGAGTCATGCATTGCTAACTACTATATTTATGTCCTAAAACCCAAACTGGGCTCATTTCTTGTGCATAGACAAACTGGCTTTTAAGGGATTTCTACAGTTTTGGGAAGCTTCAATTGGAGGTTTCAAACTTGACCAACACTGGTCAGATAATGTGAGGTGAACATCAGATATATGTGGAACACTCTAAAAATGAGTTATGAATGAGGACATATTTTGTATAAAGCTGACTCATTAGATTCTTACACATCACATACATAGGTCAATGCAGTGTATTTTTACTACGGTATTTTTATGCTATCTTTCCAAACAGATTTACATGTTGGTTTCTGGCTGTTCTGTGTGTGTGTGTGTGTGTGTGTGTGTGTGTGTGTGTGTGTGTGTATGTGTGTGCTGTTAAACTTTGTGTTCATGGGAAAACAGTGTTGCTCTTCATTGGCACAGGTGGAGGGAAGAAAAGCAGACAAAGAGGAGCGATACATCACTCAGCACTTTTGATCAAATCCTCCTCCGGATTAGCCGCCATGCACCCAGCTCATGAACTGCTCACGAAAACCACTGACGGATATGAAATGAGATAGAGGGACCAAACATGTGTCGGGCGATGTGAAGAAGAGAGATCAACCCATCTAGTGAGTGAGAGTGAGAGAACAAAGGGGGAGGGGGGGTCAAAGAAAAAAACAACAGCATACGGTGCTTCTACCCTCCCCACAGGACGTTCTTGACTTGATCATGGCAAAAGTATCAAAGTATGGACTTAATCAAGAGTGTGCTAGGATGACAGGCATGGGGCCCTTCATGGAGCTGTGCCAGGGGCCCCAGTTCAACAAAGCCCCCAATATTCCAGGATGGTTGGTTGGGGGGCGGGGTTAACATGGCAGAGGGCTGGTGGTAGTGCAAAGAGCCCCCCCATGCAGAGCCTCGAGGAAATGTGTTTTACGATGAGACTCATGTTTAATCGGTGCATATTTACACACACCAACCTCACCTCTGTGATGATGAAGAAGTCATCTCCAGGTTCTCCCTGTACCACGATCTTCTCCCCGTCCTCAAACTGAACCGGCTCCAGAGCGTCAGCCACAGTCAGACGCTCCCATTTCTCCAAAGACTCTGTTCATGGAAACACACACAGCTCACAGTTAGAACAGGAGTTATCGACAACTATCAACAGCCCATACTGGTACAGCACATTCTGGGCGTGTTGCTTGTTTAGTGAGATGGTGGCAAAGATTTCCCATCTCAGGTTAATCCAGTCATTCATCAGACACCATTACACCCAAGATCCTTGTCCTCCTCTCATGGAGCCGCACAGAGCTTAACACCTTGGAACTACCCTGTAAATCTGTCAGTCCTTCTTCCCTCTGATCCTGGCGTGCTGTCGGAGCTGTCACCTTTGAAGAAAATTTCAATGTGACCATCCCATAACAGTGAGAACAAAGGTTTCCCAAGAAAGTCAATTATCTTTGAAAGAGGCGATCACTCTGAGTAAATTGCTGGAACGTGTTGAAGTGAACGTGTTCAGCATCCGCGTATCTCGTTAATTCGACTATTTTGTCCCGGCATACTTTCATAATGAACCAAAAATATTTTCACATTCTCATAATAGCGGGGTCGATCTTAGAGCAAGGAAAATTCCAGTGTGCACACTGTGTGTGTGTGTGTGTGTGTGTATATGAGAGAGAGAGTCCCTGCACGCAGCAGGGAAGATTTGACTAATCGTTAATAAGAGATGAGCAAATATGGTGTTTGCCCACTTTGTTTTGTGACTAACTTCAGCATTTGAATTAATTTTATTCAGCTCAATAAATGTTTAGCTGTGCTTTGGACAAGGGGAACTCTGAGGAACTGTGAGGAAACAACACGGTAAATAAAGTCTGATATTGGTGCTGTATGTTTACACATGACATTACATTATTATCAATGACGGATGGATGTTTTGTGTACGTATTGTGTATGTATTACATTTTAAAAGCATGAATTGACCATTTATGGAGAGAGATAGGATCTTTTTTTATCTTTTGCAGTTTTGTTGATTTTCTGGTGGTGACAGCTGTCTTTCCTACTTTTCAACCACATCTACGGTGACGTGGTTAGCACAGGATATTTCTAGAGGCTGCTGGTTTTCACACAGAAACCAAAAACATAGACGGTCACACATCTTCAATGGGAAAAATGTTCCAACCAAAGATGCTTTGAGCAAAAAATACTTTGTAGAAGAAAAAAGGGCCCACTGGGAGATGAATACCTGCACATAGATGATCCAATATGAGCTCATCGTTCTTTCCGAGTTCAGCAGATTATTGTTGACTGATCTTTATCCATTTATGTGTGGAATGCAACAGTGGAAACACTCCTCAGCTTCGTCTACATAAACGGATGATTCAGGGTTTTGATTTGACTAAAACATTAGTTAGAAGCTTAAAAGTAGATCAGGATTTCTTTGTCTGCGACTACTGTCCCTGGATGTTATGGGTAAGTGATCCCTTCTATTTGTGTTAATGTGTATGTGTTTAGGATTAACCAGGGTGAAGTCTGGTGGTTTGGAGGTGTCCGTTTTCCCTCTGGTGGGGCCGTGGTGTCTACCAGCCCCAGATGGATGTCCTCTGTCTGTCTGGCAAGTTATGGCAGCAGGTCCCATAGAGGTGATCCTTCACAGCCTCGCAGGTAACGCGATCCACAAATGCGCTGACTAAAGAACCTACATTTCACGCATCACAGAGCCTGCACCCACTTGGATCACTGTGCGATACACAGGAGGCACATAGGGAACTGGCCATTCGGATGCTGACGCCTTTGTGAGTGTGTGTGTGTGTGAGACAAAGCACATGTTGCCCCCCCCACACCCTTTCACTCCACAACATCAAGGGCTTGTACCCAATTTCGTGGCTATCTCAAAAATCAAAGACAAACAAAAACACTGCCGCCTCCTACCCCTCCTCCAATTCAAAGAGGTAGAGCAGTGAGGGAGAGTGGCAGGGAGACGAATGAAGAGGGGGAAAGCACTTTGGAGGCAGGCATCTGAATACAGGCCTCGACAAGGCTGCAGAAAAGGAAGGATAAGAAGAAAGGAGGTGTGTGAAATGACAGAGGATCTTGCAGAGACGTTCTCCTAAGACTTGAATTGAGTGTATGTGTTTACTCAGCCAGCTAATAACTCTGTACAGGGGGCACGGCCTCGGTCTTCACACCACACACACCATCAGGTGGAAGGGGATGAAATGTCACTTCTAATTGCAACTCATTTTGAAAGTCTGAATGAATCTCATCTCGCCTTTCCAGCGAACTCAATGGTCTGTGTAGGGTGTTATCCAAATTCCAGTGGAAAAGAGAGATTTAGCTTAGCTCCCTTTTCTTTGATTGTACACAAACCAACAGCGCAGAGTGTGACTGGTTTTAACATGAACAGTGCATGCACGATTAGGACTGTGCATGTACCCGGTGTTGATTCGAGGGTCCTAACAAGCGCCTGTGTTTATGTGAGCTAATCTACACTATAGGTTGCACTCAGCACATTTATTTGACTGCACTCTGGACTCCATGACTTGGTGTTTAACATTAACGCACGGCACAGCCGACACGTGCAAACAAAGTGTGAACAGGCACAGGAGTATGTTCAAACTAACCCCACTGAGATGCCGCACAGACAGACACAGGAAATTGTTCCTGTGCTCATCTGACATTCAACGACCAATAAGCTCAGACAGCAAAAAGACTTAAATACTCAGCTACATTCGTCTGCACATATTTTCGTACCTATTTCATGACCGTGTAAATATATTGGACATACTGGGCTTATGTGTATCACATTGAACTGTACAAAGATGTGCACACTATTCCATTTTATGTTAATCTATTTTATTCTAATGCTTACCTACTAATTAGTGTAAGTTCTAAAATGTATATACAGTAATTTCTCATTTTTACTGTGTTATTTTCTATTCTTGGTTAAGTCTGAATGTTGCCCACGTGTGCATTATCTGATACCAGTTTCACACTAAAAATAGTTGTTTTTTTTCAATGTTTGATTTCTTCCTTCATAGTCTGTACAATAGTTTGTCTTTTTGCTTTAGCAGTGTGACCCTCCATGTTGTGAACAGAGAGCAGACTGTTGTCCAGGGTTGCTCTGAGCTGATTTCACATAAACTCCTGTAACTACTGTGCAGAGACATTTGACCTGGGAATTACTGCTGATTGTGTCCTTTCCCCACTGAGACAAAAGCCAGATGTTTTTTTGATTAGCGTGAAAAGGACACACGTGCATCGACTTACCAAGGATGGAGACCTTGCTTAGGAACTCTTCATACATCTTCCTCTTCCTCAGTGTGCTACCCTGTAAAACACAGGACAGAGTGCATGTACTATCACACTAAAATCTGATACTGATGATGCACAAAATAGTTATATGATAGTTATAGTTATTAAGGATGATCACCAGCACTGGGTAATGTAAATGTAATGCGTTTAAAATTATTTCAGTGACTTTATCAAGGTAACGTAAGTAATTAAATTTGATGACTTTTGGATTCCTTTTCTAAATGCTGAAGGAATGTTCTCAAATCTTGAGATGTGTCAATGTTTGAACTTACAGCCGCAGCAACACTGACTACCGTCAAACTCCTTTAAAACCCTTCAACACATCAATTAACACCATAACCATTCATTCATATACAAAATCACTAAATACAAATAATATTAATAAGATTAGCCCTTTAACACCGACTGTATTGCTGCCTTCTTGTAAAGAAGGAGCTAGGAGGAGGAGAAAACGGTGATAGGTTCCTGAAAGTTGACAAGTTGCATGTCACAGTCAAGTTGAAATGATTCGCGGCTTCCGTCACTAGAGCGAATAGGATTACCTTAATGACAGCATCATGGCTGTTCTTAACTTTCAGGAGCTGATCGACATTTTCCCCTTCTCCTAGCTCCTTCGACACCAGGGACGGGAACTGAGTGCAACTTCTCAGCTTGCAGTGACCGTTTTCGGATTTCTGATGCCACAGTTAATTGTGGTACTATGGTACTATGCTAGCACGGATGCAGTGCCAGGGATGCTGTTGGTGTTAAGGGGTTAAGCATCTCAGCTAGGTGTTTACACAAATCGTTCAGATGAAACTAAAAATGGAATTATGACTATTTCCAGAAGTAACTGTAATTTAATTACATATTTGTCTGCAGTACTTTAACTGATTGAATAACATGGCTGACTTATAGAAATACATTCATATTCACGTTCACATTTACATGTGTGTACAATTAAGGGGAGATAAACCTAGGCAGGTTCAGACCTTCTCAGCATGGGGCAACAGAGCTCACCACTGCCCCTCCTTGAGTTCTAATCATAATGAAAACCTTTCCACACTAATAATCTTATCATCTCCTCTAAAGATGTTCATTTTCTTTTATTGCACTTTCCCTGTCATTATGTTTTTTCACATGTGGTTCACATGAATCTTCTATCCATATTGAGCTGTGGCAAGAAAGTTATGACTGACAAATCATATTAAACACAATTATAAGTTGTATTTAAGAAGTCAACCAGCACATCATCAGATGCCATTCATGGGGGTCATTCTAGTGAAGGTGTGTATGATCTGTGTGGTAATGTTCAGTGTCTGTGTGTGTGGCCCACCCCACCCAGCAGGCCAGGGACTTTCCCCTGCTTGCCTCTGCTATGAACATCAGGTGCTTCCTGACAGGTCTAGACCCAGAGGACCCCTTGCTGAACTATATTTCTTTCTTCCCTCCTTTATTGCACAAAACCACAAAAGCAGGAACATCAAGAGAAAAATAGAGAGTGAGGAGAGACACTCTTGTCCGCCCCCATGCCTGCCTTTGCATATGGAATTGATATATCGAGGCTTGGGGTGTCTTTAGAGCAGGAATGCCGAAGTCCCACTGCTGCCTCTAATTTCATATAATTTCACATTTTGTCTTAAAAGGGGAGAAAATGTTCCCAAGTGGGCAAATGTCAAACTGAAAATCATAAACAACTTGATTAAAGAAATTCTAGCCCATTTGCCTGCCTCCTGGATAAATTATTTGAGTGTGTGTGTGTGTGTGTTCACAGAGCACATGCAGTCTGCTTTCAGTTTTGTCGCTTAGGGTTTGTTGCTGTCTGTGCGGAGACAAAACTTCATGCTCATTAAGCAAGCAAAAACAAACACATGTGTACTGGAGATCTAACACAAAGGCCCACGCACCTACCGAACACACATATGTGCCCAATCTTCCACAGTGGTGAGAGATATTGAATTGGACTCCTGATTTCACAGGCTCCCCATCGGGCTCCTCAGACAGGATGGCTGAGCGTAAAGGCTTACCATGCGCACATAACATTACACATTAAACTCCACAGCAAGTCTGATTTAGTGACCTCAGAGAGGGCGGGATAAACTAGTGTCAGCGACATCAGGGATTACTGGCATGGATGTGATAGAAAGTGACAGTTCTGACAGATGTGTTCTACAATTTCATGTCATCATTTACGTGGTTCGCACACCTCTCCTTCTCTTTGAATTCTCCTAATTTGCTCATATTCCTCCCTCCTCTCTACGTGGGAGGGCCTGAGCACACGCTTCAGGAACAAAAGTCCCCTAGTCCTGTTGTTCTTCATGTGCTGGCCCCACCTGTGGGTACAGATGAACCAAGCTGTCTGCTTACTGTCTTTGAGGTAGAGTCATCAAAGAGTTGTGGTGTGGTGCAAAGCCAGGATACACCAACTGCACCTTACACTCCATCCTCATCGCCTTCATCTCAGTCCAACGCTCCCCCCTCCTTTCCCTCCTGCTTTGGTATCATTTCTCTGTGTCTGTTTTTGTCTGTCACTTTGTTGATGGCGTTTCTTTTTTTGTAGATGCACATGTTAAAACACTGAGATGACACAACAGCGTGGTTGTTGTGTGACTGGCAGCAGCACAATGGAGAGAGCGTGTTTACCAAGACGAGAGCTAAACTGCTCTTATGACACCAACTGAATCGACATTTCAGCAAAAACAGTTTCCTCTCATTATGTTTTATCCTTAAATGGCAATTTTACAGTCAAGCTGTGTGGTGAAATACATCTTTTTTAAAAACATCTCAGACATAAGTAACATAAGGTCATTGTAATAATATGCGTTCAGTGATGATGCTCCTGTGTCTCGATAATAATATAATTTATATTCTAATAGCTGAGCACATTCTAACTATTAGTTCGGTAATAAATATGACAGCAGAGCGCAGAAGCAGATGTGCAAACTGATGGCAGCCCACCGTCGTCAGCCGCTAACTAACTAGCAGCAGACGCAGCAGCGTTTTACTGGGAAAACACACACGCAGAATAATAATTGTGTTGGCTGGAGCGGCTGCCAGAATACCACACTTAAAAAACAGCTTAACAAATCACTGACAGCAATAATTAACTACAGGTTCACATAACTGCTTTCTGCTTCACTCATCTCCCCTCCTGCTGCTGCTGGACGTAACGAGGGAACGAGGGAGGGAGGGAGAGAGAAAGAGAGAGAGAATATCCCCTAAAAGAAAAGTTACCAGGGAAAGTTGTGCCCTTGCTTAAGCTATGTGCTTAAGAGGTGACATAAGTGCTGCCAAGGCCGATGCCAACTTCACGCTGACCTGAGAGTCCGAACACAAACGTCTGTGCGATCTGACACATTCTCGGTGCTGGCGAAAGGATTTGACGCACTCTGATGTTTGAAACGGAGGCAACTAAATTAATTCAAGATAGGTGTTTGAGGAAGGCTAAAGAGACTGTAATAAAATGTCTGGGTACAACATAGTTTGGACGTGCGGAAGTGCCTTGTGTTCCTGCTTCTTTCTCCTCCACAGGCCTCTGAAATCCCTCCATCTTTTCGTTCTCAAGAAGAAGTTGAATGGCAGGACAGGACGGGTTTGCTTTAAAAAATAAATCAGAGGGTTGCTACATGACATTACGCCAGTAGTTGTGTGTCACTTCATCAGCTGCGATTTTTCAAAGGAAGGAAGCAGCATTTGGTCTTTGTTGTGATCTGAATTCCTGAGCCTGTTGCCATGAACAGATCATGTCTGAAGTCCAGTGCTGCAAGGCGGATCTGTAGTGAGGGAGCAATGTGTGTGTAAACATACCATGAGGATGCGGCGGTAGCTGTCTCGGTCGATTCCCCACAGTTTAAGATCAGTCTTGGCCTTCACTGTAGCAGCTCGAGGAGTCCCGTAGATCAGCGCCAGCTCACCAAAACTGCCTCCCTCACCAATGCTGGTCACCCACTCCCCATTCACATAGACCTGTGGAACAAGAGGTGACAGGGAATGAATGTCATCTCTAGCAGGAAATATTACATTCAACACCTGTTAAGGAGCTGTAGAATTCTGTTCATCAAACTATTATATCCATTGCACAGCATATGTACCTATTCTGAAAATCAATGTATTAATATATATTTCCTGCATTGTGATTTTTTTTTCTTCATTTCAAGAATCCCCCATCCCTCTTTGTGTTGCATCCTAAGTATCTGGTCTATTTGATCTGTTCCCCAGGCTTGTCCTTAAGTATTTGATCTCGACTAAGCCCTCACATGAAACCCTTTAAAAGATCCTCGATCCCGCCGTCTTCTATCTATCCCTTTAATTTCTTCTATCTGGTCTTGTTAGGGCCTTTTCTTCTGATTTGGGCACTGTGGAGGATGGAAAAGATGTTGTGGGTTAACTCAACTCTAAAACACACACAGACTCACATATGCTGGGTGACGTACACCCTCGTGCACACACACACACAGCTCTACTGAGGCCTGCGAGTGTGGCTCCTCAGACAAGACAAACTCAAAGCACATGGCCCTGCCATGAGGCTGCTGTGGTTTCACCTGTCGACACACTATCCACTATCTTAATTACTTAATAACAGAGGGGAGAAAAAAGATTTTTTTTTTTTTTTTTAAATTGTCTCTTGAACATCACGTCACCTCTTAGTTTAGTGTTTATGGTTGCACATACTATCCAGGTGATTTTCATGAAAATTTACACCTGAACAGATTGTGAATGGATTTTGTAGAAAAGGTAACTCATAACAACTGAGTGTGAGGTAAAATGGAGTTCATGATGTCAAACCCAAGCTTGAACAACATTTGCTGTTATGTAGCATCACTGATGCTCTAAACCTTGAACATTGACGGTATCACTGGTGATACATTCGGACTAGCATACTTTGAATACTTTTGAATACTTTGAGTACCGTAATTATGCGACTATTTGTGATATCAGAAAACGGTTACTGAAAGATGAGAAGTGGCACTCAGTTCTCCTACCTGCTGTGAAGAAGGAGCCACAGGGAAGGAGAAAACATCAATTGGATGCTGAAAGTTGATAACTTGCACTTCACAGCCAAGTTGCTGTCATTACGGTAATGACTCATCAGCTTCCAACAAAAGAGCGAATGGTATTACAGTCATGACAGCAGCATGGCTGTTCTCAATATTCAAGAACCGATCAATGTTTGGCTTGTATGGCTTGTATATTGTTTTTGAAGTGGCACTGACGTTTCTATTCACTTCTTTTATTTTATTGAATACACTGTACAACGTCCAGACCTGCAGGGGCATTTACATCGGCGGCAGTGGTTGTGAATTTTCAGAAAATGTATTGTTTTTATACTCCTGTCTACTGAGAGGCATTTGAACACTTTAATCACACTCGGAGGATGGGATGATGGGATGATGAGGTGAACGAGTCACAGATAACGGGGGGGTATTAGGGACAAGGGCAGGGAAAATTCTCTTCTGTCCCTTCGGCTGAGGTATGATGGTTATACCTGTGTGATGCTGAAGTTTCAACAGTTGCCGAAAGCCAGAGATTGAAATACCCGAGAGGTTTGGATAAGTTGAATGATGCTGCATGTGTGGGACGGTGCACCACACCAAGAGTGGATCTAAAGTGAATCTAAAGCTTGTCAAGAGTCCGTATTGTGATGATTTAAGAAAGAAAAGGCAAGTGGATATAAGTGACAGATTTCATCCCTAAAGAATCCAAATCCAAATGGACAATTAAGACGAGAGGTGTGAAAAAAGTTTGTAACCAGCTGAAACACTGTGTGACACTGACCGCTAAGAGAACAGATGAAATGAATAAAGATTCATTTGTAGTTTTGGATTCATGCTATATATACTGTTCTATATATACCTACATACTATATATACCTGTTGAGTTGCTGAGTTGGAAAATAAAAAAAATCCTTTACGTCTAGATTCTAGATTAATCACATCTGACATGGCGTCATCCTAAACCGCACGATGGTGCTCTGTTTGTTAGATGTTTCTATCAAGGCTCCATCTCAACTCCAAATCCTCACAGTCTTCCTTCTTTCCGTCTCTCAGGTGGGCTGATTATGCAGCAAACCTTGTCGACCTGCTTCTTTGGTCCGTGCTAACCACCGTAAGCCGATCAGTTCACTTCCTGTTTAACATACGTTTTATCTCACCACTCAGCTCTATCCCTGTGTGTTGGACTTGCTAAGACAAAGGACATTCTGAGTTTGTCTGCTTCAAAGTGTGGAGGGCTCTATAGCTCCGTGTTCAGATTGCCATCAGAGTGGAACAGGACTTTGAACAGAACAAAACATGGAGGCAACTTAATACAACCTATCCATTGTTGGACGGAAACATTTGTCCCAACATGAAGAGGAGAAGCTGAATTTTTCCACCGAGGCACAAATCCTTTTCATTTACTCTGGTCAGAGTTTGCCTACACCCCTTCACTGAATATGAGACAACTGGCTGTACAGAGAAAATGTTTCTGTGTCTGTGCTCGCAGCATCTTGTTGGCCACTTACGTCTACTTCACCTTGGTCAATCACATAGAAGTTGTCTCCTTCATCACCTGAAGGGGAGAGAAGAGGAAACAAGCGTTTGTGAGGGAACAGCTTCATGCATTGCGGCTTAAATCTTGAAGGGTGGGATTTTCAAATAATGAAAACATGATGAGAAACACATCTGTGTAGTGAGAGATAAACATCATTTGTCAGTGGCATCACCGCTCTCTGTGAGCAGAACCATAGGTGGCCAGATATTCTTGTATAACGTGCTGGTGCTGTGAACATCTGTAGCTCAAGGGCTGCACACATCTCTTACAATACATTAGAGGTCTAAATAGACTGTTTCATTAAGATATTATATTGATTATTTTCCTGGACTGCAATGTGTCACTAGTATATGATTTCAATTTGATTTGATTCAGAGGCCAATGATCGATTTTAGACGACATCTCAACCAATTATCACAAGACACAAAAAGAAAAAAAAACTGAAATGAGAAATGAAATGTTTTGACAATTTTACTGCTGAAATGTGTCAGTTACATGAATCTATTACATGACCTGAAAATAAAGTAAACAGTCCTTTAATGGTGTAGGGTGTTCATCATGGAAAACTGAAGATTTCCGCAAGAATACATATAACCTCAATCTCCAGACGGTTGGAGTCACTCCAACCAATTGCTGGATTAGCAATTGTCGCCGACAGACACATTCTGTGCTTTCGGTGTAAGTCATGGGAACTAGTTGGCTGATGTCCTCTAAATGCATCATGTCTGGAGATAAGGCTGAGAAATGGTGAAGTGTCCCTTTCATTATGCTATCTGTTACATAGGACTCAGGGGAAATTGGAAAGGACTGACAGCCACATACATGAACACTGTGAACCCTCCCCCTGCTACTAATCCTTTCGAAACCATATTAACACAATTCTACTCAGAGATACAAGTGGGTAATGATGCGAGAGGATACGTGACGCAAGTGCGCATGTGTTTATGTTTCTTGGTGATTAGGACAGCGAGCATGTATGCATGCTCTTGTGTCTGGTGTTCACCTGAGGAATTGAAAGCCTCCATGCACCCTGTGTGTAAAGTTCACAGGAGTTCACACGGCTAATTAATACTGAGTGGAGAGAGCTCATTAATCATACAGCACTATTTGTCACACAAAACGCTCCTTGTCTGTCTG
>CAAKHB010000520.1:19556-43359 GCA_901007665.1 Aeoliscus strigatus
CCCCCCCCCCCCCCCCCCCGTTAGCTGGCAGATGGAAATATGTGTTGCATAAGAGAATGCGGAAACGTTTTCCTGTGCGTTGGTGACAGTAAAAAAAGCTTCTGGCAAGTGTTACAGATGCTAATCGTTAGCTAACATCTGAGTGACTGAGCACTTACTACCGCTGCTAAACAGGCAGGCAGGGTTTTTGTCAACAGCAGAAAGCTTGGGGCTAAAAATCTGGAGCACACACACACACACACACACATACGTACATGTGACCTAATCCAGTTAATCACAACTGAATCAGCCCATACAGGAAGTCTAGCAGAGAACAGTCATGTTCACTTCCTCTAATACAGCAATTCCCAGTCATGACATTTTGCGGCCGCTCCTTTTTTTTTGTCTGCTGCTGATGATTTAAAACATCTCTCATCTGATCTCTGACCTCAATGTGATGGGCTGGAGGAAGGGGGGAAGAAAAAGGAGGGGAAAACACCTGCTGCAGAGTCTTTACACAATAGTGTCTGCACATATCTGGTTTCCTCAGTTAGCGTTTTAAGTGTAGCTATTCATAACCCTCTTGGCCTGATGTCAGACACAAAACCATGGAGCCGGCCGAACCCCTGTGCTGGCTCCCTCTTTAACAGGTGGACTCGGATCCTCAACGTGAAAAGGTCATTTGCGCTCAAGTTGTCACGTACTTTCCATTCATGGCTTACATGTGTGACTAAGGGCCCATATCTGCAGTTTACTATCAGCTAATTCACCCCCGTGTGACAGAGCGAGAGTGCTTTTTTCTGAGCCAAGTAACCTTACGTAGAGAGGATTAAATGTACACCGGTGGTTGTGACTTCAAGTGTGAATAAACGCGACTTACCACAGTTTGTAGTTTTCACTTGAAAAAACTTGTCGGCAACTTGGCCGGGATGTAAAAATGGATGGGAACAAATATACGTGTGGATGTTTTAGAGTACTTATCCACACCTGTTATCATGTCTGTACTTGCTTCTATACATGCTCTCATTAAACAGTTTTTCTTTTTTTCCAGGGCTGGTCGTCCCAACCCACCATCTGTTTCAATGGAAACCAAGGGGTGAGCGTCTGTTTACATCATGTATTTATTGGATCTCCCCTCTGAACAAATACAAGAGGTCTTGTTTCTCATCTGTCTCTCTCTTGTTTGCAGAGAATCATAATTCCTTGCTCGAAGGATGGAAATGAAGCTCGGGTTTTTATGTTCGGCATGACGAACGTCGCCCGTGACAATCCACACGGAAGCTTTGACTGTGTTGAACAGCTCAGCACCGGGTAAGACCCCAGGAAAACCCTCAGAAAACAGATTTTCACCAGGTTTCACAAACTCTGAACTGCTGCTTGGCATGTTTTTCATTCGTTGAGTAGTGTGTGGTTTGTGTGGCGTACAGTTTGTGCACACTGCTTTAGACTGTCTTAGGCTTTAGTAAATGAAACAATCCTTTGACAGATGGACGTTTATAGTTTTACACCATGTTGAAACACAGATTAAAATGAAAAGTTGTGCTTGTTGTGTTTCCCCTCTTCTTTTGTTTGGCAGAAACGTTCCGTCGTCCACCAAATGGTCGATTGTGTAACTGGTTATGAAGTGATGAGATAAATGTAACTCACTGTGAACGTCACACAAACAGCCTTCAAGCGACGACACGCCGGAACAATCTCTCGTTCGAAGTAGTGAACATGTCAGAAGTCTTCAAACCTCAGATCGCTGTCTGTGCTCACTGTCCTCCCTCTTCCTTCCCCTCAGCGCTGCAGAGGAGCTGTCAAGTCTCGGAGTGATTCAGAAGAAGATGACAGTCAAAGCTACAGATGACTCGTACAATAAGGCTCTGCAGAGCATGGCGCAAGTCGAGGAGGAGACTCGGAGCCGCGGGGCCATTGTCATCAAACACGGGGGCCGTTTCCAGGGTAGGAAACAGTTTAATACAAATTTGTATTGCAACTGAAATATCCAGTCAGACATATTGCTTTGGTTGCCATAGTGTTATCCTAACCAGTAAAAGTCGTTTGTCTTTCTCCTGCATGTATGATTTTGCTGTTGTGTTTGAAATATGTTGACATTGACCGTTGGAGGAGATGTTTTATTGTCAGCATAAACAGTGGAACCATGAAAAAATAAAAATGCAGTGACTCTACAAATCTACGAGCGGATTTCCTGACTGCGGTGAAAGCACGAAGAAATCCAGTGATCAAGCTTTTTTCTTTTAGTGTGTCACCACTTTCTTTTTGCCACCTTATCACACACAAACTGACGCTGACAGGCCCACTTGTTTCCAGTTCTGCAGAAATCTGTACAGCTGACTCTGTATTTCATGAATTGCTCGATGGGATGTTTGTTCATGTTTGTTGTAACCCAAATGTGGTTTTCTCTAAGAGGTGAAACCAGGTCGTGTTTTTTCTCTGTAATCCACATGTGTGCCAGAGGACAAATATGATGTAAGTGATCTTCCTGTGGTGTCTGATGTGAGAGAGTCTGTTCCTTTGACAGGAACTCTGTTCCTCTCTGGGCATAGACAGCGTCAAGACCGAGAGATTTAGATGTATGATTCTTTTTTTCTTTTAAATGTTGATTATCCTATTTCTGTAAAATTACAAAAAATATAAATTATCACAACAGACAGATTATTTCAAGTGAACAAAATTAATCTGTAGTTTACCTGATCCATTAATTATGACATTATACTTGTATACTCTATATGATAGATAGATAGGTAGGAAGGTAATTTATTCATCTCTATGTGAAATTCATAATATACATTATATACTTTATATCATATTTTATCAATCATAAGGTGTCTAAGTAGCATATTGCATTTTTTTTAATACGGGCACTTTCACCAGAACATGAATTTATTTCTGTTTTATTAAAATCAAATGTGTCTGCTTTCCTCATTTTTAACAGTTGTGGTTAGATGAACCGGCATCTGATATACAGTCAATAGCAGGTTTATTTAACATGTTTTTTTTCTTTTTACAAGACTTCCTGTCTTTGCTGTTGTTTGACAGTTGACAAATAAAACAGGGACAAGTGGGCGTGGGCGGTTTTAATTATGTATTACGTTGGGTTTTTTAAGGAGATCCACTCCCAGCACTGCAAACATGTCAGTAATCTGGAGCTGCATGTTTTTTATGATTGTAGGCTGGCAACTATCCACAAAGACGTCTGTCACTGGGTTCGCTTGTGCTTTTTTGCTGGCACAAACATGTCCAGGTGAAAGGTCAGGAGGGTTTGAAAACCTTGATATTAGGAGGTAGTTTGAGTACTGCTGTAAAGTGAGGTGACTGTCAAGGGAGGACGCTGGAAACTGTCCACAAGATTCTCTGTGAAGAGCTCCTGGTTTGAGTTCTGATATGTCTCTTTTAATGTGAGATTTGCTGTCACCCTGCAGGCAAGAAAGTCACTGTGCGCGCTCCCGCCCCAGCGCTGGCTGGCCTGACCAAACCCCAGCGCTCGTCCCAGACCCCCCCGAGGACGGCGGCCGGCATGTCCAAGTTGAAGAAGGGAGCCTGTGCATCCAACAGGAGGAGTGTGGGCGAGGTGCTGGAGAAGCCGATCAGACAGAGAGTAACACACCTGTTGGCTCTCAGGCCGTACAAGAGGCCCGAGCTGATCCTGAGGCTGCAGAAAGACGGACTGACAGCGGGAGACAAAGACACGCTGGACTCTGTGCTGACAGAGGTGACTTGTCTCCTTGAAATCAGGTGTTTGTCACTGCTTCTAAAACACGCTGTAAGACTAACACTGTTGTTCCCTGCTGCTTCTCTCTGTGTGTCTGTGCGTGTGCAGGTTGGTCATCTCAACAGCAGAGACAACACGTTTGTCCTGAAGGACAGTCTGTACAAGGAGCTGCAGAAGGACTGGCCAGGCTACTCGTCAGGGGACCAGCAGCTTCTCAAACGGATCCTTGTCAGGTAACGGCAGACAGTGGGGACGTGTCATAGGCGTTTTTTTTTTAATGACGTTATGAAACTATGATGATAGTGGATCCGGTAGGTTTTCGTCTCACACAAGCGAGAGAACAGAGACTGAGCAGATGGACTGATTCCCTGTGGATGGATTGAACCCTGAGTGATCTTGAGCGGTTTAAACTGACAGATCACTGAACTGTAGACCAGTTAAAAATATTTAGAACATGTTACAATCTGCTTTCATCTCCCTCATTCAGTGAGAACCTTTCTAAAATGTCAAGATTTCCCAGGGGAGTCTGGCGCGTGTCAGCACTGTAAGAAGTGTCGCGAATCGTATCGGTGTAGCAGGGTGGGTGGAAATCTGTAAATTGAACTGAACTGAATTGAAACGTGTGTCACATGTGTCATTATGTCTATTCATGCTTTAAAATAATCATTATCACAGCAAACGATCAGAGTTCATACAAGCAGCTGGTGAAATGAACAACACAACACAGGGTGATCGAGGTGTTTGTGGTTTCTCTTCAGGTTTTACATGTAACACTTGTTTGTCCTGTTAACTGTCTGCGACTGCCAGGAACATTTCTGGCCTTTTATCGACATTAAGTCACTGCTGCTGCTTCACTCACTTATGTTGAACATAGACGTGTGTTCACCGTGCAGGAGACTCTTTCAGCCGCAGCAGAACCTCCTGTCTGTCCCTGAGGCCCAGGTCAGCCCTCTGCGAGACACGCCCAACTCCTCGCCAGCACACCGTCCGAAACATTCCCTGCCAGAGGAATACACCGACCCTCTGGCCAACAAGAAACCCAGGATTTCCCACCTGTCGAGCAAAACGGCCAATGGAAAATCAAGATTTCGGCAGTGTGAAGCTCTGGCTCAGAAAGACGTCACACAGGCGACGGGGGATGACGGCCACAAGCACTCGGTCGATCCTCAAAAGCTTTTTGACTCCTTGTCGGCAGCCTGTCAGGACGAAACGGAGACGGACAGCAGGTTAACGCAGACACCCTCCGCTCCGGAGGGATCCGCAGATCAACCTCCACCCGCCTCTCAGCACCCTTCGCCGCCGCTTAAAGTGCCTGATGTGGACCGACACACAATCAAAAGGAAGAAGAGCAAACACAAACACAGAGATCAGGTGAGTACGAGGAGGTCGGAGAGAAATACGCTCTCATGACACTACTTGACGCACACGAGATTAAGGTTTGTTTTCTCTGTGAAGAAGGAGAAAAGGAGGAAAGACAGGGAAGAAAGGAGAAAAGATCACAGCACAGATGATTCGGGCAGTAAAGTCAGTCTGGACTGCACAGGTGAGTGAGGCCAGTGGTTCCTTCAGTCAGGTGTAACACTCACACTGCAAAAAATTCAAGTCAATTCAAAAGTCGTACGAAGAATACTTGTGTTATTTCAAAGTGTCTAATTTCTAGTTAGAAAATGTAGTCACATCAGCTGAAAAAGTCTAAACTATGTCTAAAAATAAATAACTTTTTCAGGTGATGTGTAGATGTTTTATGGCTACGCTGTAAATAAGTCAAATATGGGTAAGAGGTTGAATTTTTGCAGTGCAGGATTTCTGAACTTGTGTTCTTATTCCACAGATCCTGCTGAAATGATGTTTGAGTCTGACGTGCTTCAAGCCAACAACGACACCGTAGATTATCTAACGTAAGTATCCAGTGGATCTTTTGAATCAGGACCACGTCCTTGTATTTAATGTGTGTTTCCCTCTCAACCCACTGCCCCTTCCTGCCTTCTGCGTAGGATGTATACAGAGATCAGCAGCCACGAGCAGAGGCAGAGTTACAAGCAGGAGTTTAACAAGGAGTACAGCGAGTACCGAGACTTACACGCTCGTATCGATGGCGTGACGCGGCAGTTTATGGAGCTGGACGCTCAGCTCAAACAGCTGCACCACGGCTCACACAAGTACAAGGTAATACACACTCACAGCAACGAGGCACTTCACTGCTGTTAAGGTGGATTTCTAGTGATGTTCTTAAAGAGGCAGTTCATATTTTCCCTAGAAATGGAAATATAGATAATTTCCATTCAAACAAATCACAACGGATTCTATTAAAGTAATTCTACCAAGTCATTCATAGATGTTTATTTTAAGCTGTTTTGTTTTTAAACAGGGAAGAGAGTTTATAGGACGTAAGGCAGAAGAAAATCGTACTCGCCTTTTAAATGTCCAGAGATTGAGAACGATTTCATGGCGTTGAACAGTCAAGCTGATATCAAGCATGTGACTAAATAATGATGCTGATGTTCTTTCTCTCTTGCAGACAGTTCATAATCAGATCCTTCAGAATTACCGTCTTATCAAAAAGGTAACACTCTTCACGTTTGTTGGTTCTTTTGCCACTTTTCTGTGACGTAATCGATCCTCTTCTGTCCTGCTCAGTCCAACCCCAACTACAGCCAGGACAAGATACGCTGTGAATATCTGCATAACAAACTGGCCCACATCAAGAGGCTCATATCGGAGTACGACCATCAACAGCTCAGTGTCACTTCCAACTGACCAAACCGACTCTGAGACGTCAACTGGACCCGGGAGTCGTTTGTGAAGCTTCATCATCCTTTCATGAGATTTTCTGCGAAATCAACCAGTCAGTACTACTGTGACAACGATACTACCAAGGGCATAAGGTGTAGCAAGCCTCTTTAATCTAAAACCAAGCTCTTACAAATGGAGTGGTGCTACACCTAAAACCACTTGTAGATTCCCATCCTCATCATGTTTTTATTCTCTTGTGAATGTAACCATCAGTTTGAGTATTTGCTTATGTGCTCTGATGTCAGTATTCACGTTTTCAGCATGAGATAACTGCACGATGTAAATACTCTGATAGCTCAGAGGAATGTGTCTCCAGTGTGAGCTGCGATGAGGAGGACATGTGTCCTTTGATATTTTGGCAGTCTGGGGACATGGAATTTGTCAGTGTTTTCCTTAGTTTGGGACAGATCTACTCTATAATGACCATTCGTTTAGGTACTGATGCTGGACCTGATCCACAGTGTTCTCCTGGTGTTTTTGTGTAACACACGACTGTTACATTGAAGATAATGTGAACTTGAAGTTGTATTCAGGGAATTCACAGAATGAGCAGTAAAGTTGTAACTGGTTTTCATAATTTTCAAACTAAGATGACAATATTTTGTTGCATGCCTTTACAGAATGCATGATGGTTAATAAATTAAGATTTTGTCAAAGTTTCTATGATATTTTGGGATGATTCATTTTGTGTAGTCCCCCCCCCCCTTTCCTATGCATTGTTTTAAATACCATCCTTCAAGTCTCCATCAGTATTCTATTAGCAGCAACAGACAAATCAATGAATAGAACTTATTGAAGCAGTTTGTGTGAATTCATCTAACTGACTTCAGTAATGATGCACCAGTAATGTGTGACAATACTTTTTTCATAGGCATGTATAAAAAAGAATATATACGCTACGTTATTTCATGATTGAGGTGATTTTTAAATATTTTTTCATTTAAATGTTTTATTATTATTATTAGTGAGTAGGTGAGGTATAGTTAAGTAACTATACATGTCCCATAACCATTAATCTGTGGAGAGAACCGGAAGTATCGCGACATCGCTCTGCACAGCGATGCTAAAACCCGCGCGTTCATTGGGTCAAACATGAGAAAACAATTCTGATTGGTCCGTCGTCCTCTCGCTGTACTTTCATCCTCAGTTGCTTGATGCTGGTGTCTGATTTGCTGTCGTGCTGGCTGTAAACAGCTAATGTGACATCTTACACTATTAACTGTCCTTGAACTTTGCGCCCGATGTCTTCCGAACACATGACGTGTTGCTGTTCGACGTGAAGAGAACGACGCGTGCTGCCAGGTGAGTGTTAGCTAGCAGCTAGCCCAGCCTGCTCTGCTGACTTTTTAAACATTGTGCTAACAGCTAACTGAAGCGAAGGAGCTAGCTAGGTGCTAGAGGGTTTATAGTTTCGTTGTATGAACTGAATGTGTGAAGTTTATGAGCTCTATACATATATAGAGATTTATACGTGTACGTTATCTTCATCTATTTAACTCTACGTCACTCTAAGGAAATTGCACTTCCAGAGTAAACTTAATATTTTTTCCTTCTTTAGCACTTACGTATATTCCATTCAGTAGCTTGTTGTGCTGTTATTTTCTTTTTATATTGTATCTGATATTTTTAGGTTTTTGTATCTTTGGGATTTAGTGAATTATATTTTTAATGCGCTGCAAGAGAAAGCTGCACACAGCTTAATGGAAGAAAACATAGGGACGCAGTGGGATGTGTGACGCAATAACTATGTGTAGCTTGTAAAACAGACTTAGACGTTGGTCGATGTAATGTTGAATTATGTTTCTCTGGCTTGTCATTTTATCCTCTTACCCCACACACAATTAACTTATTTTCTGCACAGGTTCCCTGGAGTCATGGCTGGGATTTTGCACAGGATGGGGAGAACAGCCCTGACACACTTCAGCCCCGTCAGACCCTTTCTGCCTCCACCTCTGAGCAGACTTTCACCTGCAAACCTCCACAGTCCTTTTCAGTGCTCAAGCTTGTGCCAGTTTGGAACAAGCTGTCGAAAGCTGCACACAGAAGACTCCAAGGTGTCGCCCGCCGCAGCTCCAGAGAGGCTGCCGTTTTCTAGAGTAACTCAGGAGGATCTGGACTTCTTCAGGAAGATTCTACCAGGCAGAACCCTCACTGACCCGGACCTGTTGGAGTCAAGCAATATTGACTGGCTGAAGTCTGTGAAAGGTGTGAAAGTCAAATGTATTTCACAATATACTCATAATTCTACTTCACTTATGATTAATTCTTCTGTTCAGGTTCCAGTGAAGTGTTGCTGAGACCACAGTCGACAGAGGACGTGTCTCAAATTCTCAAGTAAAGTCCTTAAAACTGAGAGATAAGACAGAAAACTGTTGTGATGCCTAACGTCTCTTCGTACCCAACTGCAGGTATTGTAACAGTCGTAACCTGGCGGTGAACACTCAAGGAGGCAACACTGGCCTGGTTGGGGGAAGCGTGCCCGTTTATGATGAGGTCATTCTCTCCACTGCTCTCATGAACAACATCCTGCGCTTTGATAGTATTTCTGGTCAGCCTCAAAATTCAAAACATCCCAAAGAAACACTCCGAAACCCATCTGTCGGATCACGTGTATGACCTCCCCCTGTCAATCTGTCAGGTATTCTGACATGCCAGGCAGGTTGTGTCCTGGAGAATTTGTCTCTGTACCTGGAGGAGAGGGACTACATCATGCCTCTAGATTTAGGGGCAAAGGGCAGCTGCCAAATCGGGGGAAATGTCGCGACTAACGCAGGTGGACTCCGGCTGCTGCGTTACGGCTCTTTACATGGGACTGTTCTGGGTCTGGAAGTGGTGAGTGAACTAGAAGAATGGCAAAGAAGACATGTTGCAGGATACAACAAATTGTTGGTTTTTTTTGCACAGGTGTTGGCTGATGGCCAGGTCCTGGACTGCCTGGCCACCCTGCGCAAAGATAATACGGGATATGACCTTAAACAGCTCTTCATAGGCTCAGAGGGAACACTAGGGGTCATTACTGCTGTGTCCATTCTTTGTCCACGGAAACCCAAATCAGTGAACGTGGTGTTTCTGGGTAGGAACTTGTTTCCCTCTGCTTACTTTTACAGGCATGAGCTCAAAAAAACGCGCCGATTGGTTTGATACTTAGAACATTCAGGACTCTGTCCTTGAAAACAAAAGCTGTTTAGCATTGGATTGGATATGTCGCAATCAGTGGGAGGAAGAGCGAATCAAGAAAAAACATCAGTGTTGACGAATGAATGCGACATATGTGGTAACTCCTGAGAGGAGCCATCGCTGGCATTGACCCAAACGTCACATCTAAGCTAAATGCTTATTGTTAATAGAGTCAAATAATCACAACAGATCATATACAGCTTGTGTATCAGAGGTAGTGGTTAAATTGGCGCATCCTTGTTTGTTATCAGGCTGTGAGACATTCGACCAGCTGCTGAGGACATTTCAGCTCTGCAAAGGCAGGCTGGGGGAAATCCTGTCTGCCTTTGAGTTCCTGGACAGTGAATGTATGAGGCTGCTGAACACACACCTCAGACTGGCCAACCCCATCTCTGGTAAGCTCACGCATGCGCGCAAGCTGCACTACAACTACGAGCACGTCCCAGCTCAGTCCCTGCATGTCCCTGCAGATTGTCCATTCTACGTCGTCATTGAAACATCTGGATCGGACCCGAACCATGATGGAGAGAAGCTCCACAACTTTCTAGAGGAGGCAATGACGTCGTCACTGGTCACTGATGGGACCGTCGCAACTGAGGAGTCCAAAATAAAAGTAATTCTGACAAACAGAAGCTACACAGCTCACATTTCAGAGTGCATTTGTTTGAAAAATGTCTTTAGTAAAGTGTAAGTAAATATACATTGCGATGACATTCAGCTTTGTCTGTCTCCCGGTGTAAAGGCTCTCTGGTCAATGCGCGAACGTGTCACAGAGGCGTTGACTCACGATGGTTTCAATTACAAGTATGACATCTCACTTCCTGTGGAGAAGATCTACCAGCTGGTGACAGATATGAGGGTTCACCTAGGTGACCGGGCCAGGAGCGTGGTGGGATATGGGCATGTAGGTAAGAAAACATGGAAGGAGATTTTAAGAAGTCCAGGGTATTAGAGATGTGATTTTTTTTTTTCTTTTTCTTTTTTTGGATGAAATGTAATTCTCATCCCTGACTCCCCCCTCTGTAGGTGATGGAAACCTCCACTTAAACATCACCTCTCCTGCCAAAGACCCTGCTCTCCTGGCTGCCATCGAGCCGTTTGTGTACGAGTGGACGTCCGACTGTCAGGGCAGCATCAGCGCCGAACACGGACTCGGGCTGAAGAAGAGGAACTACATCTACTACAGTAAACACAGACAGGCAGTCGCTCTGATGGGAAACATCAAAGCCATGTTGGACCCCAAAGGTATTTTAAACCCATACAAGACTTTACCAGATGACCTGAAATGATCCTCATCGTAGAGAAAACTTCTTCAGTCTCTGGTAACCTCCAACAAAGCATTTGATGTTCACTTGTAGCTAATGTTGAACTAATCTCCCGGAGCTGAATGTGAGTTGACTCTAAACACCAGCTACCTCAGCTGCCATCTGATCCAGTGTTCTACAGAACAGACGTGTAATGCCTGCTTGTCGCCACTAGGGGGCAGGCTGCACAATTGGAAGCCAACTGAATTCCATATTCAACATGTATGAACATGTAAAGCTGGAATCTGTAACTGATGGACTGTATGTACACATATTCTGCACTGAAACAGCACACAATCTCATCCAGCACTGGAATAAGGAAATTATGAATCTGGCATTTGACACAACTAATATTCTTCTTTTTTAAATTGGTAAGTTGAATTTTCTATCAAATCACAACGCAGGACGAATCATTAAGCAAGAGTGCAGTAAATGTTTTATTACATATAAAAAAGACAAAGCTACATTTTGTTTTTAACAAAAACAGCATTTGTGAACAAATTCACCTGAAACCACACGCAAAGGCAACTTTTATCAGTTTAATACACATCTTAAATAAAACCCGAATGGAGTGTTTTGCTTTTCTTAAATTCCTCTGGTAAGCTGTACAATGTGGCATGATGGGAGACTAGAGGAATAAATGAGGCCCGCCTTGCTACAGTAAGACTGTATTTAAAAAAACAACCTCAGCTCTACAATGAACATCCTTAATCCCCCCCCCCCAGCTTGTCAGGCCAACAGAATTACTTCCTAATTGCACAAACTCAATGTGTGTCTACTCCAGACAAATATGTATCCATAGTATGTTCCAAACATCAAAGCCGTTTTCACTATTCCTCAACAAACCACGTCCTATGAGTACAGGAAGTCCAGCAGAGTAAATGCCTATATATGTCATCCACCATGTGTTCCACAATTCTCCTCGTCCGTGTGGTGGAGCTGTTGTAGGTAAATATCACACTATTTTTTTAAAAAAAGGTTCAAAAACATTTAGTGTCTATTGGCTCTTTTCCTTTGTATGTGAACATATGAGCTTGTTTGTGGTTACAGTTGGCGCGTTCTAAAGTTGAACCAGTTAAATTGATTGTCCGAGCAGAGCGCTAAGACTTGATGCCAAAAACACTGGTGGGGATCAGAGATGTTTAGACTTTCTGTGTGTGGGTGTGAGGGGTGCAGCAGTCTCAAATGGGCATTAAAGCATTGTGATCGAGCCATTCTTCACCCAGTAACAGTCCACGGTTTGCGTCAATGCACGTGCATTGGAAGCGGATGTACATCCCATAATAAAGGCTGGCGAATTCCAAAAGGACAGAACCAAACGTCACTGGACGCCAAGTCAAAGAGTCAGTGGAAGGCAACCACGGAAAAAGGAAATGGTGAGAGAGCAAGAGGAGGAAGAGGCTGGATGACAAAGCCCTCTTTCCTTTGGTGCTGTCTTATCCCCCTTGTATCCTTTTGTCTTTGAACAAAGCCGGGCTCTTCCCTAAGCCCACCCTGACACCAGGGAGCTGCCTCCAGAGCTTCTCTCAGGACTCTTTGCCCTTGTCCAGGGAGCTGTGAATCTTATCCAGGGTTTTCTTGATGCGCAGCGCCGTCAGCCTCGCAGAGGGGTTCTGGTACCAACACTCCTTCATCAGCTTCACCAGAGCAGACAGAGTCTGAGGCAGGAGGATGGAGAAAACAGACGGTGGTGGGGGGTGAGACTCTCCACGACTACGACCGCTTTCAGATGTGCGAGACCATTCATTCTTTGGTGGAACTCTTACCTCCAAAGTAACAAATGCAAGACGGTTACTTACTGGGTCAGAGAACCAGCGATTGGGAATGAAAGGCCTCTGCTGCTCCACACACACCACCTTCCTCATGTCCTCGAAGCTGGGGTCGTTGGGCACCTGATCGTAGAACGGAGGCTTGTATTCTTCTACGATACCTGGGAACGAAGCAAGGAAGACATGGAGTAATGAAACCAAGCAGCAGAGCCACTTCACTCTGTGAGCACAGAAGTCATACTGACTATTTTAGAACTGGTCGCGGTTATGCCGGACACTCACCGTTGCTGTATGTGCGTCTTGCGATCTCCCAGAGCACCAGCCCAAAGGCCCAGATGTCCACTCTCTTGTAGGCATCAAAGCAGTCTGTCTGAATTGTCTCGTCTAGCACCTCAGGTGCCATGTAGCGCTTTGTGCCCACTTTGGGATTGTTGCCCACATCCAGCACATTGTCTGCCTGGAAGTGAGTCACTGCCAGACCTGTGAGAAGAGGACATAGTCAAATCACACAATGCATGATGAAATATTTGGGGAGCACGCTGAATAATAGCGCCATGACGGACCCAGGTCTGCGATGCAGCAGCGCAGCTCCTTGGTGACCAGGATGTTTTTGCTCTTTAGATCCCGATGTGCGATGGCTGGTTTCCCCTCCGTGCCAAATATCTCTGTGTGCAGGTGCACCAGTCCGCACGCTATCGACGCCGCCATCGCCAGGCCCTCCGTCGTCTCCACGGCGACGCGCTGCAGGTAGTCGTAAAGTGAGCCATTTTCATGGTAGTGGGTGATGAGCCACAGCTGAGTGCTGGAGTTTCGAGATGTCATGTCAGATGCCATGAAGCCTAGAAGGAGAGAAATAGTATCATTCTTATCAGCAGGTTTTTCTGTGAGCAAATGCTCAGATCTGAGAGATTCCTCCCTTCTTGCATTGACACAGGACTCACCCAGTACGTTTTCATGTCTGAGAAGCACCGTGTTGTAGATCTCCGTCTCTCTGAACCAGGACTTTTCGTCTCTGGATGAGAAGATTTTGACGGCCACGTTCTCCCCCTGCCACTGGCCTCGCCACACCTCTCCATACCGTCCCTTACCTCCATAAGACATATGAGAAATACACCCAAGGTCAGAATGCTTCAGATTTAATACTATTATATAGATGCAATAATGGTATCAACAGTAAGTGTAAGTAAGTGTCAACTAATCTTTGCTGCATGTTTTCAGTACATTTGTATAACAATATTAGACAATAAATTGGTAGAAAAGTAATCACTTTATGGGGAAATGTAAATCATGTAGTTAGTTATATAAGAGATGATGATATAATAATGGTGTTTCAGTTTATTTAGTTTCATATTAAAAAATGATTAACATTAATATTGTCACATTTCCTCAGGTGATCAGACCAGTCAACCGATCTAGTACAGTATGTGTGTGTTATTCTTACCTACACACTCCATCAGACTGATCTGTCTGGCCACAGTTCTCTGGACCAGGAAGGGAAGACCTGAGCCGCTTCCTGATGTACAGGAGTGATCCAGCAGGTCCTAGATGTGAAGACAGGACAGTGTAGTCGTCAGCGTGCCCCTGATCTACACATGCTACTAGAGTCTGATGGAATCTCTCAACGTGAATGTCTCTTTTTCTTACGGCTAAAGTGCTGTCTCCCACATTCGAGGTGATGAGGCCGTCTATGGCTCCCTGCTCGGTGTCAAACTCCTGCAGCCTCTGCAGACGGCCATGATGGAACCTCCTGCAGGCCAGTACGGACACGACTGACAGCAGAGCCAGACCCAGTACAACGAGAGCCACTATCTCTATTCGATACCGAATGGGCTCGCCCTCTGGGGCTGTGGATGAGAGTAGACAAGACAATCGGCGTGAAGAAAGCATGCTACACCTTTCCTAAAAAAAACAAACTGAACCTTACTGCTGAACAGATTTTTGTTGTTGTTGGCTGTATGCACCTGATGGCAGCAGAGACATCAGAGCGCTCCTGGTGGTGTTGCTGTTACACATGTCCTGGGAGCAGCAGAAAATGGCCTGGTGGGAGGATGGCGCCGTGGAGCAATGCAAGCGGACTTTCTCTGTCCCCTCCAGGCAGCCGCGCTCAAACACCAGTCGATTGCGCTCGACTTTGACAGAGGAGAAGCACCGCGTGCCGTTGCACTTGGTGGCCTGGAGGCATTGTGAGGTGTCGCACAGATCACACAGACACACCAGCTGTCCATCTGTGAAAGGAGAGGACAGTCATGTTTGCTGCGGTACACCAAAACATGTGCAGTGTTTATTTGATAACAAATCCTTGTACCAGTGATTTCAGATATTCTCATCACTGCTACAGAGGATTTTTCTTAGAGATGTTGTGTGCTGCATCCTACTTATCAATTTCCACTGAAGCATATTATGGTCAACATGTATCACAGATATCTACAAAGCAAGTCCAACAACGGTTGATGACTGCATATGCCTTTATCTAGGAACAAAAAAACAATGTTTGACAATAGTAATGCTCCTGTAAGGATTCACTGCTGAGTGGTTATTACTGTTACTGTACATATATACATCCACTACAAGCACTGATGGTATCACATTTTGGATTGCTCAAATCTAGAAACCCTTGATTTAGCAAATGAATGAACCAAAGAAAAGAGGCGTCAAAGAGCCAGAAGGGGCTGAGTACCTGAGCCCTCAGCCGACGTCTGCAGGGCCCACAGGGAGAGCAGCAGGGAGAGGTGGAGACCACAGCAACCCATGGTTCAGTGCACTGATGGAGAGAGGGGGTGAGGAGGGGACAGGAGGGCCATTCAAGTGAGTACAGCCCTGCAAAGACGAGATACATCTTCGTTCTTTGTCCTATGATGAAAGCAGTCAATGCCTGACACCACTAAAGTTAAACAATGGAGACTTGTAGCTTGTTTGTTTGACCAAACCCCACGAAACCGTCTGCGATCAAATACAACTACAAGCGTGTCACTACGTGTTAATGTGCTATATCTGACGGCTTCAAAATGTACTATAACTCTTCGGGCTAACGGTTAACATGGCATCTAAAACACCTTCGCTAACAGGCTAACGCCTTCTGCTTCAATGTCACAACCGTTGCTATCCTGGTCAAGTCTTCTGTAAAAGCCAACTATCCCTTCGTAAACATAAAAGACGCGGGGCCCGGTTGCTTGGTTCAGTCGCTGGGCCGTTAACAGGCGATTTATTGGTCGAACACAGGCGCCTCGGAGGCGCCAGTCAGACAGACGTCTGCCCGACACTGCAGCTACTGTTAGCACAGGACGCTAAGCTAGCTGCTGAACAGCACAAAGCGCAGACATGCGGGTTTAGGAAATCACGGAGATACGAACATGCACCTACCTGGCACAGGCGGGCTACCGTTTCTACCTCATTTTGTAGTCTTTCTGTATTCTTGCATTGTGCTTAAATCATCCTATTAGACTGCCTTGCGATGTAAGACGTAGCACCCCAGCCCACCCACTGGCTATTTTCCTTTTAGCTACATATGACGTTACCAAAACATCATCGAGGAGCATTGTGGGACCGACGTTGCCAGATTATTCGAAAAGACACAAAGTCGACAAAACGCGCTTGTAGTGAAATCTGAAGTACAATCTTACATTAAAACAGTTTTTACGACGTTTGGAATTTGGTGAACTACACGAAACTGTATATTAATGAACGCAATTAGGGCAAAGTGCATTGCACTGATCAACAATGTAAATTGTTGAATTTTGGGACACATCAATGTATCCTGACACCAAGTTAAATTAGCAATAGAACCTACAAAAATATCAAACCGTTTCATGTAGAGACTGAATATATCGACGTTTTAGTTTTAATTCTCTCAAAACTATTTTTTATTATTATTAAAAAGGGGAGATTCGGCGGAAAACTAGGTAACCTGGCAACGCCAGGGGGGTGGAGTAGTGCGCCGACAGGTCGACGCCTCATCAACTCAGCGGTACGAACAGTCACGTGACGCGGTATCCGCGGCTGGTCCAGTATTTGCCCAAAAGATTCCCCGAAAGAGTTTTAAATAAGTATAACTGCATTATGACAAAACTACACAATGCACATGAGTATTTACACTGTGAGTTATTTTAACTAATCATTTATCACATTTGATCTCATGTCGTATTCATATGGCTGCTCTTTGATTTAAAATATGAAATACTATTCTGTCTAAAACAAACTGTTGAAGTAAATGAAATTAATATATTGAACATACATTGAACTTTAATACCAAGTACTTACTACATTGCAGTGCTATACTGTATACATGACCTTCCTATTGTCTTAAATATTTGAATTTGATTAATGACACCAGTAATATTGAATAAAACTCCAGTGATCTAAATACAACCTGAGTTGGTACAGAGGAATGTTTCCTACATATTTTTTTGTGTGACAGGGAACCCAATTTTATTGTATCGTATTGTATTATTTGTACCTTTTTTTTTCTCCCGAAAATGTGAATGAAATGTTTGATGACAATATCATCATCATGTCATCATGACGTCCCAGTCACTGTCACTTTCTGGGACATTTTCTGGAGCGATAATGTGCTGTAGTTGGGCTAAATTTAGATCAGTGCTCGATTCTCTGCGAGTCAGATGTTGTTCTGCTGATTTACTCTCAGCGACAGAAAACACTAAGTGGAACTAACATTTTTATACGGCACAAAGAAACACCCTGAACTTGCTAAAAGCAGAGAACCAACCAGAACCATGTGATGAAAAGAAAAACACAATACCTCATTATGTCATGTCAGAGTGATTGAATTACATGTTTTGTTTTGTTGTTTTGTCAGATTTAACGCAGAGCTCAGCAGAAATGTACTGTCACTGCGAGTGACAAACTATTAATGCTGCATTTAAAAGACACTTGGTTCCTTGTTCCCATGCGCTCGGATCGGATCAGATTCCCATTTAACAGCCCCCCCACCCCCCTTCTTACAGATTGTGTGAAAACCAATCTGACCCTTCATTCTGACCAATCTGCCACATCAGATATTGCATATCGTTTCAGCTAATAAGATCCGGAGATGAATTCAATTTTTGTTGGTAGTAGCTCAGCCTATTTTTGATTTATGATCTCGATTGATTAACGACAAGAAAAATGTCCACGGTGCGTTTGTGTGCGTGCAGAGAGAGAGAGAGAACAGGGAGAATTGTCTCAAGTAGCCGATATGTTTTCCTTCCGCTGGCTCCCGTGGCCATGAACAATAGCCAGGGCTGTTTGTTCCTGCCCACCTGAGGCTTCAGTCTCCAAAGAGTCGGAGCAAGACCCCGGCCAGTATCTAGCTCCAGCACAGAGGGACATTGTCCACAGCTTTTTTAATTAAAGACCCCTGATCGACACGCCTGCCAGGTGACCCCAACTGCTCCCGGCCTACATGTGGGGGATAAGTCTCAACGGGTAATTGGAGGGGGAAACGCTATACTGCTGTCATGAGATGGAGGAAGGATTATCTGCTCTGACTCCAGGAGAAGGGGATAGAAGAAGAATGTTATGTTTTCTTCTGTCTTCTGCCTGCCTCATTCTCCCACCTACTCTCTGACTGAGGGTCAGGGTATGAGACGGGGAGGGGGGCTTTGCCCTCTTTTTTCCCTCTGCAATGAAGCCCACCTGCTCGCCATCTCTGGTGTATATGACCGATTGTCCCTAGTAGGTGTCCTACAAGAGTCGAGATGGAGCGTCTGGAGAGAAGACTGTCTTCGGCTCTCCTGCTCGTCTTCCATCTTCTGTCTGTCAGCTGCGTCTCCCATCACAAAGCCACAGGTACCGGCTGAATGTTTGTAAGGCCGTAGGTGTGCACGCTTTGCTTTTTCAATCGTCATAATTCCACCTGCACTTGTTTTTATTTTTCAGTCACCTGGTGTGTGTTGTCTCATGCTGAGGAGCAGAAGTGTTTGGATCTCGCCGGGAACGCCACAGCTCGGAATATCAGAGGGACTTTGCAATGTGTGCGAGGTCTGAACACTCGAGACTGTATGGACCAGATCAAGGTATGAATCACCGTGTTCATCCATCTTCCCTCATACCTGGATTCTGTTTTTATGTACTTTCAGTATGACAACACCTCCATGACCTTTTTATTTTTGGAACATTGATCTGTAAATGCTGGTTCAGTCAATCCAGTTTCACCTTCGTGACGTACTGACATGGTTAATGTTCATGGTTAATGTCTGTTAAACACTCTAGTTTGACGTAACAGGACACTGTGAACTTTTTGGAACAAAAACTGTGTCTCTCAGAACGGGACAGCAGACGCAGCGTCCATGTTTGCAGACGACATCTACGCTGCCAGTCTCTGCCACGGCCTGGAACTGGCAGCAGGAGAGTCCCACAACGGAGTGGGTAAGTCCAAGCTCTGGAGCAGGAGACACGTGAAGGTGTCACGACTTTATGCAACACGCAGGACGCTCGTTATTCTTTGTCTCCCCCAAACCCCTCCCGTCAGACGGTATCAGCTACTACGTTGTGGCAATGGCGCGTCGTTCCTCGTCTGACCTGTCGTTGCTGGAGATGCACGAACGCAGCTCCTGCCACCCCGGCATGCGCACCACGGTGGGGTGGACGGTTCCTATCGGCTACCTGGTCAACACCTCCCAGATCAGTGTAGGGGAGCAGTGCAACTTCCCCCGAGGTGAGACAGAGCTGCAGGAGAGACGTTGTGTGGGGACGTAAGTGTGTATACATCAATGTGTGTATGGAGGACGAGAAGGAGGCTGTGGAGTGGGGGTGGGGTCGGGGGGGTGGAACAAAGAGGTGAAGGGACGAGGGAGACAAGAGGAGGAGTCGGTCCAAGAACAGTAAAGCAGCTGTGAATGTGCGATGGGGAGGAAAGTATGTGTGAGACGGTTGAATGGAGGATTTCTTCATTAGAGCAGCAGCTCAGCAGAGTCGGACCCATCACACCTGATGAAAACGGCAGACATGACAATCGAGGACTTTGTCCCAAACTCCGAGACAATCCTGTAACTTGTGCGTTTCACAGGTTTATGTGAAACAACCGCAGAACGTACAAACGTTAATTTGGTGCCTCTTGTTGTCGTTTCTTTAATTTGTTTTTATTAATTCATAGGTTATATGTCATCCATATATTCATATTAAATCTAACAGGGAGACTTAACAATATTAGATTAGTATTGAAAATAAGTTAAAAAAAACAAGTTTTTCCATACAGGATTGAATTTGTATTGTGTTACACTTTTATACCAGCAGAGGGCGTTATGTCCGTGAAGAGAAGTTCTCAGAGAAGGTCAGAGTTTGACAGTAGAGGAAGAATTTTTTTCAGTTAAGGAACTGAAGACGAGAGCTCATGTGGTCGTTTTGATACCGTTGATGATTGTTGGTGGTTTTCTTCCTGCTTTGTTTTTTTTTGTACAAGCTGCAGCCGAGTTCCCACATAAAAACGTATTCAACAATCAGCAGTGAGACATCAGCAGCGGCCTGTCCATCGTTTGCAGTCTAAACTCCACAAATTTGTCTCAGTCCTCATGTCAGAGTGCATTGACCAAATGAGACCGATCGATATTGTTACTGTTCCATTTCATGTACGTACAGGAGACGATGAAGAAGGGGAAAATACTCCACTTGTCATCTGCCTGTGTTTTTCCTCGTTTCGTCCCCCACCCCTTCACTCATTCTCCTGTTTGCTCTATTTTACCAGCGGTCGGAAACTTCTTTGGTTACAGCTGCGTACCAGGCGTCAAAGATCCCAAACACGACCCCAGAGGAAACAACCCCAAGAACCTGTGCGAGGCCTGCATAGGGGACGAGAACGACAGACACATCTGCGCCAACAACCACAGAGAGCGTCACTACGGGGAGGCGGGGGCACTCAGGTACGACGCTGGCGCCAAAAACACAGGAAGTAGAACCCCTCGGGGGACAGAGTGGCTGTGAATCCATTTCAAACATTTGTGGGTCAGTCAGTCAGTGACCTGTGATCCACTCTGGAACACAAAGATGACAAGAATACTGACAGAGGTGAATTCTACACGTCTCTGATGTCATTCCTGTGGATTTGTGTCAGGTGCGTGGCAGAGAACCTGGGCGATGTGGCGTTTGTCAAGCACACGACCATCTTTGACAATTTGGACGGTGAGTGTCCATCAGGGCTTTTTGTGGGAAAACACAGGAGCTCAGAAACAAACAGAACAAGTCTTCTCGTATCTTATGCCTGATTCGGACGGGGTACGTTGGGTAACGTATGACGGCAAACCATGGACACAGGGAGCATGTGGTACCCGAAAGCAAACACTATCACTAACACTGGTGAAATGGATGGAACTAAACCCTCTAGTATTACTTTACTCCACGTATGTGGGTGGACCAGTCCCGTCTGAATAGTCGACATTTCTGAAATTGTCTGAAACTGAAACATCTTCAGCAGCCTGAGGAGTTCCCTTTGTCCAGCGTAGAATATACCCAGTCCATCATTCCACCCGTGGCTTCATGAGGTTTGGAGGATTTTCTATTTCCTCTCTGCCAGCAAAGTCAGATCCACGTAGCTGCTTTCATATTCATTCCCTGTTCCCCCGGTGCTATAATTCAAATACCTCAGAAGGAGGTGTCAGCGCTGAGTGCTGTTCCGTGTCCAGCCACAGGGTGGCAGTCGCTTGCTGTCTCCCTCCCAGTTCGCTCGGAAAGGAAACGCACATATTTCTCCGCTCGCTGCATCTGCTCCTGTGCTTTGGGCAACATCCAAAATGAATGGAGATCATTATCACCGTCACGCTGCACAGACTCTGCTGGTGCAGCCGAGAACGAGCAGTTTGACTCCGGCTCCACAAACACTGCAGCTGCTTAACGAAGCATGTTTTCTCATATGGCTCAGAAATGTCCGGAGTCAGATCAGTTAACCGAGGTCAAGAAAACACTGGGGGTCTGTGCTGCTGTTTAGGGACTTCAAGAGAAGCTTCAAGGTGGTCGAACTTTTTTTTTTTTTTCATTTTAGCAATTGTTGGCTTGGATTAGGGTTTATTTGCTTTTTATACCTTTAGGCGCTGAAATAATAGTCCATAAATGACACTGTGCCCAGAGTCAACACAGTCTCATAAGAGAAATTCCAACAAGGTAGGTAACAGGTTGAGATGCCGTCTGTAATAAATACTAGACGATGTAAATAGTATTTTCACAAAAACTTGAACAGAATGTTTTGTTTGATTCAAACACATTCCTCCGCTCCCCTGAATGTTTGACGCCTCAGAGGACTTTGACATTCAGTGTATGAGTGGGTAGGAATGGGTGAATGTGAGGCCTTTGGAAAGCGCTTTGAGCACCATGAAGGTGAAGAAAACCACCAGTTAACTGAAGTTTATTTACTATTCGTTATTATGGAGATGTCACCAAGGTTGCCCGGCAACTAGGAAGTACACCAGTAAAGTCAAAAGAATGATCAAACGTAGGACATTATCCATCAGTATGTCAGTATGTTTCCCCCAGCGAAGATGATCCAGCACACACACACACACACACACACAGGCAGGAACCAGGAATCGTGGGCGCTGGACCTGGAGCTGGAGGACCTGAAGCTACTGTGTCCAGATGGAGGTGAAGCAGGTCTGGACGAGTATGGACGCTGCCACCTCGCTGCCGTCCCCGCCAACGCCGTGGTGGTGCGCATGGAGGACAAGTGCCGCGTCTGGAAGTTCCTGGAGCGTTTACAGGTACATGTGTGAGGAACGTGTACCGGCTGTGTGTGCACGTGTGTGTATTTTATGTCACGAAATGTTTTTGTGTGTACCAGGACCTCTCAGGTATCTGTCAAACTCTCATGCTTCGTCGTTACTATGTGATGCTGTGGTGACGCCCCCCCTACCTGTCACACATTCTCTGCTGCAGAATGCCTTTGGCAAAAATGCCACCGAGGGCTTCAGCATGTTCAGCTCAGCAGGCTACGGCGAAGCAGATGTGCTCTTCAGTGACGCCACCCACCACCTGCAGAGGGTCCTGGGGAGCAGCGCCTCCTGGCTCGGCCACTCTTACACCACCATACTGCAAGCCTTTGAGTGTGAAGGTCTGTGTGTGTGTGTGTGTGTGTGTTCACTGCAGCTGTTGTCTTTATCACCCTTCACTTTCAACAGGCTTCTGCTGATGAAACAGACGGAAGACATCCAGCGCATCCCTCTTCCTCCGTCCTCCCTCCCCATCTGTGTCCCTCTGTTTCTCTGTCTCACACACATTTTGTTTTTGTTTTTTCGTGTTTGGGTTCTCTTTGCATTCCGCTGTGTTCTCAGTCGTCATGTCCTTGTCCTCCCCCAACGTAGTGCATCTGAAGATGCTGCCAGGCAGGGTAGGACTCTGTTAAGAGGGGCTAATCTTCTCAACTTCTGAAAAACATCCCTGAAATTGAGTCAGGATTAAAAAAATGACATTGGTAAGAAAGACAGAATGAAAAAAAAAAAAGAAAAAGAGAACATGATGAAATAAGAATGAATGTTCAGGTTCTTAAGTACGCTATGTCTCTTTAAAGAGGTTAAGAACTTATCCCCCAAAACACCATTTTGCTCCAAAGAAGGTGAGTTCCTACCCGGCATGTTGTGTTGTAGTTGGCTGTACTTCAGGCCCCTCCCACAGAGACCATCTCTGGCACTGAGCAACTGGGTGCTATTAACTCCGAGCTTAGAAGAGTCAGTTACTGTGTGTGTGTGTGTGTGTGTGTGTGTGTGTGTGTGTGTGTGTGTGTGTGAGTGAGTGCGCTTGCTGCTTTCCCATGGCTTTTATTGCTCATGATGTTGGCTGAGTGCTCTCTCTCTCTCTCTCTCTCTCTCTCGTTACATTCTACGTGAGAACAACGGGATCAGGCCGTTGAACTGCTGCTTTTCAAAAGTCTTTCTCCCTTTGCATCAACTGAAAGTCATAAAATAGGCCCCCACCCTCACCTCTGTCCTTCTTTATTATCCAGGACGTATCCGTATTTTATTTGTGTTTTAAAATTGCTACAGATAATCAGATGATACTAGAAGGAAAGTGTTGCCAATGGTAACTGAATACATTTATTTTCCAAGGATGTGAAATTAAAGACTACAAAGATGAAATACAATAAATCATCA
>CAAKHB010000521.1:3838-15201 GCA_901007665.1 Aeoliscus strigatus
CACCCTGCCCCTTTCCAAATTCCCACCTGTCTCCCCGGCAGAATCATCTGGACTAGACTATGAAAAGCTCCTCCTGCCTGTTAGAGCCCTTCCCTCCCCACCATCCCCCCACTTGTCTTCAAATAGTTTGAAAAGGGATCGATACTCTGATCAGCATTCATCAGATGTGAGTTTTGGTTTTCTTTGTCCTCTGTCTTACCTGCTTTCTTTGATCTTTTCTGATTGTTTAATATTCTTTAATTAATTGTGAGTATTTTTTATTTCTATGCCTGTAAGTGTCTTGGCGTGTAGTGACGCAGACCGACCACTCACAGCGCTGTCGGGCTCTCACATGATTAATTGATTCAAAGCAGAAGTATAATTCCGGCGTAATGACTACAGGGATGTGTGTTTTTGACTTTTTGTGAGTGCATTCCAGCCGATCAGTGCTTCCTGTTGACCACTGTCGATAGAATGGCAAAGAATTTACTGGCCGTGACTGGTGAAGTTTCAGATTGGAACCAACCATCTTCTGTCAGTATTAATCAGATTTGCCACAAACTTTCAGTTTCCAACTCAACAAATACAACTAAAATCCCAAACCCAAGCTAATGACAAAACTGTCTACATTTATTTAAATTTAAAAAATTGGTCGAAAACCTCAATGCTTTAAGTTAAATCAGTAAATATAAAAGTCATTCACATATTAGTTCTAATATCAACTGTTTGTGTGTGAATACATGCGGGTTGTTGCCTACTGATACTGATGATGACGATAATGAATGATAGAAACTGTAATTACACGTATGTGCACGGATTGACACTGTTGGGGGGGCGTTCAGATCCCTGATGGAGCATGTCAATCAGCTGCTGACGCAAACATGCACCTCTTCACCCTGGCACACACGGCGACATTTGTCTCAGTGAGCAGAAGGGAGTAAATCAAACGGGAGCTGAAAACATATCCACAGCTGCTGGGCGATGTCGGAAGAACATGCACATAACGTTCTTTCCCAGAAGAATCTGAGCTTCACTTTGGATGGTATTAGATTGGGGGCACATCTGCTAACCCCTGTCCTGAGGCCCCACTGTGCATCAACCATTTGTTATCAGGCTTCACAGTGGACATCATTTGAATTAGGGTTGATGTGCTCTGGACTCCAGGTGTTTTGGGTCCTTTTTCAAATTAAACTTTGACAAGCAGACTTATGTCTAGTTAACGCTCCTCCAAAATCATAACTCAAACTCACTTTAACAATGCTCTCCACTGACAACTGGGCCCGGGTCAGAGCTTCACCACTCATATCCTCCTCTAGAGTAGACTGATGGCAAAAAATGAACAGAGGTTTCCTGTTTCCACATGTGCACATTGCCACGACTAATGCTCCACGATGTCTGAAAATCCATTGGGGGAATTAAACCAGCAAATATGCTTTAAGCTACTTTACAGAAAGACTGTGTGCTTCTGTGATTCGTGACCTTTTTGCCCTTTGAAATATCATCGGCCAGCAAGAAGGTTTGGTAAAAGTCCAGCGTATCTGACCTTCACGACGACCTTTAGTTTTTATTTTTTCACAAAAGAAGAACTTAGTGTCAGTTGCCTGGTATCCAGCTGATTTTTCTCCAGAAAGGAAGAAGAGTCAGACTGACCACATTGTTCCACTGACGACCCTGAGTGGTGAGAGGGTCTTCTCCAGCCGTAGCTGGTCTGGTCCCACAGCTCACAGACAACGGGAAAAATGCTCTATTCTCTCCTCAAGAATGGAATTGCTAACTGGGTTCATCCACCAAAAAGCTCCAGAGCAGAGTTCCTCCATCATGTAGTTGCTACTGTCACACGCAAACCCCTTAAACCTTTTGACCAGCTTTCCATACCCTGAACTTTCCCAGCGCGACCCCCCCATGGAGGCAAACTTTGTCCAGATGCCATTTCTTTCTTCTTCTCTAATTTTGATTGTGGCTCCTATGATTGCGAATGAGGGCTCAGGGATCATATTCAGTCTGAAATCCTTGTTTTCACATGTGTACCCTCCATGACACTATGTAACATATGATACACTAGCAGCAGAGGCGTTCTCTCTTTCTTGACAGTTTCCTTTCAGCAGCCGTCTGGTAAAGATCTCGTTCAAGGTTCAGAATCATAATTTGAATTGGATTTTGTTACTTTTCCCATCCATGACTCCAATGTGCCTTCTGACAAAAACATTCTCTATACTCAATGTCTTTCGCTTCTTTTGTATCTTACCTGGTGTTTCGTTTTTCTTGGAAGGACAGTCTCGTATATACTGATTTTTTAGTTTCACGTTAAAACAAATGAATGAAGAAGTGAAATGTTTGAGTTGATCGATTGAAAGTATGTTTCTTAACATACATTCATTCATTGAATTTTTTTCTGATCACACAGGGCAACAATATCTGTTGATGTATGCTGATGATACACTGTGCAATCGATCTGGGAGCTGTGCACGGGCAATACACCAGAGTCAGACACATTTCAGGGTCACAAGTGTTTCCAGGCAACTAGAAATCATGAATAAATTATGGACAGGTGTTCTGACTGAGCTGTACAGACGCTGGTATCCAATGGCTCAATTGCCCAAATGTTTTGTGTGTGTGCGTGTCATTCTAAAGAGCAGCAGCACCATCCACACCACCTTATCTTAGGTGACTGACTCGGACCCTTTAAGGACACATTTATTAGACCACCAATCAGTGTAAGGTTTATGCCACCACGGCGCATAATTAACAGCATGATAACATTTGGGTGATAACAAAATCTGTTTTTAAATTTCTGTAATTGTTAATACAAGGGTAAGTAGAAGCTCTTAAACCAAAATAATAGTTTAATGCTAAAAAATATATCCATTAATTTTCTCATGTAATATTTAACAAACAGTAGTAAAGCACAGTATTATTCATTGATTAAGATCAAATTCTATATATTCACTCGCATTCCTAAACAGAAAAGTATCATTTTAGTGGTTGAATGTTTGATTTCTGACTTTCTGACAGAAGCCCAGTGGACCAGCTCACATTTGGCTATGAAAAGGTTCCGCATTCATATTCAATGTATAAACAACGTAACAATCTCATTTAATAATACCGTACCGTTGGAGTTGTACGTTTTTGAAAGGTTTCTGTCAAAGTCGACTTTATTGTCAAATATACTGAATATGTGTGTGTATTTGCGTGTATCTATGACAGGAGGTCTAATAAATTCTTTAATCTCTGTATGTGGCGGACCTCATTTGAAATTCATGACTGTAACCTTTAATGACGTCAGTGGGACTAGAACAGTCAGCAGTCATGAGTTACCTGTTTTTCGTATCCCCCCGTCCGTAGGGCAGGTGTAGTCACTAGCAGCGAGCAGAAAGCATGTCCCCCCACTACGGCGGTCCTGTTCCCTGGTGCTGGATCTCCGCATGGGGACTCGCTCCTCTGGAGACATGGTCAGGTCACTGCCCCCGCTGCAGTCTGCCGACAAAACTGTAAGCAGAGAATTGAGGATGGACCAAAACATTGAGAAGAGCTGCTTTGGACCAGAGGGACTTCCACCACGGGACACGTCAAACTTCTAACGGAAGAAAAATCCAATGTTTCCCTTCCATGACCGGTCTGGGCAAAGAACAATGTGCAGCTACTCTTCAGTGAAGGATTCTCTTATATTTACGTGGTGCTGCCATGTTCAGTGCTGTTGAATAAACATACAAAGAACACACACACACACACACACACACACACACGCACACAGGTTGTGTCACATCGATTTGACAGAAGTTGTAGCAGAGGTGCTGAGGTCACCTTCGGAGGAATTTGACTGAACCAGTTCATTGTCCTGTTCACCAGATGTGTGACACCTCTGAAATATTTGAACCTGAGCAATGTTAAAAAAATTCTCCTTGTTTCCCTCCGTATTATAAATAATGATGAAAATCGTGATAATGTACAATCATGGCATCCCTAGTGAATATACCATCGTTGAATGTGTCTGTCTAGGTCATAACATCACGTCGTCAGTGTGGATGCTGATGCTTCCTTTTGTGCATCATCATCTGAAAACAAAAGCTTCTATCCATCCTGTGAAATGTGGATTAGAATAGAAGATAACGGTGTCATGTATTCAATAACTTTTCAACCCGTCTTGGAAGTGTGTCCAAGAGAATTCTCAGTTCGGTTAGCTGGATAAGGTGTTCTTCCCCTGGGGAAGAAAAGGCAGCAGCTGATTCACAAGTGACCATGTTTGCTGCAAGGAGAACGTGTCATGGATACATCGGTGTGGCTCTTGTATGTGTTAATAGTAGTTTTCAGATGACAACTGAGGTACGAGGTGTATGGACTGCGTACTACACAGTGGACAAAGTCATTAAATACAGTCATCGCATCGAATTTAGTGGGACTTCTTCTTCTTCTTCTCCTTTCAGCTTGTCCCTCTTCAGGGGTTGCCACAGCGAATCATCAATTTCCATCTTTCCCTGTTCTCTGTATCCTCTACTCTGACTCCAACTACCTCCATGTCCTCCCTCACTGCATCTATAAACCTCCTCTTTGACCTTCCTCTCTGTCTCCTACCTCCAACTCCATCTCTAACATTCTCCTACCAATGTATCCACTGTCCCTCCTCTGTACATGTCCAAACCATCTCAATCTAGCCTCTCTAGCTTTTTCTCCTAACCTTCCTGTCTGTGTTGTCCCTCTGATGACCTCATTCCTAATCCTGTCCATCCTGGTCACTCCTAAAGGGAGTGACTGGGACGACAGTGGTAAAATGAATATGAAATCAAGCTACTTAGACGCTTCCATTATTTAATCCAACTATTTCATTTAGATTTTACATTTACGTAGTTTCACTTTCATTTAATTATGTACAACTCATACGTAGTTGTCGTACCAGATTGTACTGTAGCTGCAGGCGAATCTATTGTCTAGAATCTCACAAAGAAACTAATTATCTATAATAGTGCATTGTAGCTGTGTCCGGGTGAGCGCAAATGATCAGGGTCAGATTCAAATCGTAGCTTCGGCTTTACGATACAGTATATAACAAAGTACGACACTAGATGTATGTGAAGGAGCTGCTGTGGTCTTGGTGAGTCTCAAAAGGAAAAACATTTGAATCCCAGGGATGTATCTGCCAATAGGTCTTGGACATTCTTTAGGAAAAAATAAACGTGACTCGCACGGTGTGTGGGCGCTAACGTTCCTTTGCGTACATCTCTACTTTGGCTGTCTGATCTTACCTGAGCGGTTGCGCTCTAGCACCCTGCTCCCTTTGACGTGGCACAGGTCACCTTGTGTGCTGTTGCAGGTGGTGTTGAGATCAGCTTTGCAGTAGTTGGGGGAGCCTCCTTGCACTGCCTGAGGAATGTGTTTCTTCCTCTTCTTTGGCAGCTTCTGCTTGGCCATTGCCAAAGAGTAGTACATCCCAAAGTTGTTGACGATGACAGGTACAGGCATCGCTATCGTGAGCACTCCGGCCAAAGCGCATAACGCACCCACCACCATACCAGACCATGTCTCTGGGTACATGTCGCCATAGCCCAGTGTAGTCATGGTTACCACAGCCCACCAGAAGCCAATGGGGATGTTCTTGAACTTTGTGTGGAGGCTAGCGGTGGGGTCATTGGGCTTGGCACCAATGCGTTCAGCATAATAGATCATCGTGGCAAAAATTAGCACTCCCAATGCCAGGAAGATGATGAGCAGCAGGAATTCATTGGTGCTGGCCCGTAGTGTATGGCCCAGCACTCTAAGCCCCACAAAGTGACGCGTTAACTTGAAGATACGAAGAATACGAACAAAGCGCACTACCCTGAGGAACCCCAAAACGTCCTTGGCAGCTTTTGAAGAAAGGCCACTCAGTCCTACCTCCAAGTAGAACGGTAGGATAGCCACAAAGTCGATGATGTTGAGCACACTCTTAACAAACTCCAACTTGACTGGGCAGAAGGTCACGCGCACCAGGAACTCAATTGTGAACCAGAAGACGCAAACACCTTCAACATAGGTGAGCGCTGGGTCGGTTTCAATCTCATACTGTGGTCCCATGTCTGGCAGGCTGCTGTTGCGCATCAGCTCCGTCTTGTTGATGATGGTGTTGAAAGCCTCATGCGTCTCCAAGCAAAAGGTGGTGATGGAGACCAGGATGAAGAACAACGAGGCAAAGGCAATGAACTAAAAGGAAAGGAGAAAATAGAATTACACTGACGTCCATACCTCCAATGTCAGCTTGACTCTCTATCACCGACCCAGTGTACAGAGTATGCATATGGAATCGAGATAAATCAAATCAAATCAATTGTTCACTGGAGAGTTAACCTAAGTTAACTTCAGGTTGTATTGTAAACCAGCATCTGGACTGTTCTTGTCAGGAGTCAATTTAAATGGGCCGTTTGATTAAACCGTGTCAGCACCACAGAAATATTAAAATGTTATTGGCAGCAAAAGTGATAAGGGAAATTGGGCATGAGAGAAGCAGTGAGCTCAGTGTCAGTAGAGTAATGAAGAATCATCCAGCACCAACCCACCTGCACCACGCAATGTTCTAAGCACCAATTACTCTGTGCAGCAACATTTTCCACTGATGAGTCACATGACAGATGTCATGTCGTTGTGGTTATACGCTGTTTATTCACTGTTTTTTTTTTTTTTCATGGTTTAGATCACTAAGTTTCTCCCTTGCTAAGGCTAATGCATTGGATAATTCACAGAGCCTAACTTCAGGAATCAATGGACAAACATAAACAAATGATCACCGGAGGGGAAAAACATGGTGGCAACATGGTAAATATTACAGCATAAAAACGCATGTGCAACTACCCCAAAACCACATTCCCATCGCCAACAAATAAAACACTGTGTGTGTGTGTGTGTGTATGAGTCATTGAGATGGAACAAACGACCTAAGTGATACAAAAACAGTAAAAACACAGTTAACAGCTGAACTACTGTGGTTGTACCGCAGCACCATCTTGGATTCTGAACACACTAAGACGTTGGGCCAGCGTTGGCGGCTTAGAAAACGACTTCTGGATGCACGATAATCCGTGCGACCTGAGCTGCACATAGTCCCTCAACAAATATATCTCAGACGTCCCAGGCACTGTACATGAATGTGGTGTTAGGGGGGACTTTCCCTTGTAGCGTTCTTGTCATCTAATGACAACAGCTTCCTCGTGCTGGGTCTGAATGGTGCTGCCAGCATATATCCTCTGCCAAATCAGAATCATGTCACATTATTAAAAGTCACACTCAACACACGGGCAGAGTACACGAACATACAGGTGCACGCTCGCACCAGCTCGCACCGGCTCACAAAGACGCACAAGGTTATTTATGATCAACATTAAAAATGCAAAGGCACTACTCAACCATGTGATTGCAACAGGCACATGCTTCTCGACACCTTGATTTCCAGCACACGCGCTGCATGATAAATATGTCCCATAAATCTCTTGGACGACAGCACAAAGGGGCACATGGCAAAGACAGTTACTCTCTGACCAACAGAAACCTCATTGAGCTTCATTCCATTGACGGTTGGAGTCTCCCTCACACGAGCAGAGCTGATAATGCGCCAGTGGAAGAGACAACGTGATCATTATCCGATGACATCAGCTTGTTTCACATCAGTTTGTGCGTCCAGAACACAAAGTGACCTTCGTTGACCCTTTCAGCCGACAGCAGTAAGAAAACGCTGGTCAGTCCCGGTCAGCTGGAGGTTTAGTTGGTTTTGTTTCTTCAGACAAAGGTCAACCAAAAACTACACTGTCACGTCCATACTTCAGTCTCATATTGTGACCAGAGTTTCAGTTCATTCGTCAAGTATCTCCACAATGGGACCATTTAAGAGCTGTGTGTGTATGTGTATGAAAAGTTACACCTAAATTTATACATTTTTTATTGTGAACGCTTTCAAATTCCTGAATTACAGAAAAAGTGAAAAGACATTTGAGTAGAATTTGATATAGGGATCCATCCCGCTCCACCAGCTTCAGGAGTCACACCCAGGAATCATGTCCAGTGATTTGAACAGGAACTTCCCATTTGCCCTGAAACTCTCAGTGTGTTTGTTTGGTACAGAACCAGAACCAGAACCAGAGAAATCTGATTATCACTGAAATTGTCTCTAATTTATAAGACAAGATTTATTTATATGACACCCCCCTCACACACAAACACTATTTTGTGTTTTCATGTTTTCAAATTTAAAAAACTCAAAGTGTCACAGTCCATTAATAATCAGTGAATTGTTACAGATGCGGGAATTAATTGAAGTTACTACGGTATGTCCATGTCACATGAACATCAATCAAGTATTCTTCCCTCCAGTGCCCACCCCAACAAACACACACACACACACACACACTTCTCCCCTATTACCACCAACCACTGATCACTGACACAACGACAGAGGCCTCTCTGCCTCGGTGCGTCTCGCTCTCCTTTTACGAGTCAATCGGTTACCAGGCAGCGCTCAGACAAACAGCACGCAAAGAACCAGGCACACTCATCTGTGAGGGTTAGGGGAGGAGAACAGGGCTCCAGTCAGCTGTGGCAGCGTTTGACCTCAGGTTCAGGTGACAAAACGTTACAACAGCAGCTTGAAACTAATTTTGATAATATGCTCATATTCAAAAGGGACAACGATGTCTTGGGAACCTGGACATCGCTTCAGGACACAAAAAAAACGGATAAGAGCGCTGAGAAACGAGTCAGAACTCTGGCATTAACCTCAGATCTCAAACACATGTGGCCCCAACCCTCTCCCGTACCACATGGACATTTGATGTCTGTGGTTGTACTGATGACGCCCCCAGAGAGGAGACTGGCTGCATTAAAAAGAAGCTGATGTGTAACGATGGCTAAAGGAAACACTGAACCCAGATGCAGATGACCAAAACCTGACTTGATTAACAATTTGGGACAACAAAGCCTAGGCTCAAAAAACGAAGCTAGACGATCAAAAGGAGGGAGAACGGAAATCGACACTCGCTTAGGAGGTGGAAAAAAACGTACAGGGTATCAGAAGAACGTAAATCACCCGAACCGGGAAAAGGACAATTTGGAAAGCGCAAAGCTCAGGCTACGGATTGGCTGTGAAACACAAAGGAACTCGGACACTCACTCGAGGAAAAAACTAGACAGACTGTGACTTGGACACGTTCTCGACCTCAACGGTAACAATTCAGCAACAAAACAACAAACATGACCGGCTTAAGTAGGGGTGAGCGGGGGCAGGTGAAACGAATCATGCAATCAGAGGAAGGAAGGGCAAGGGGGCAGAAATGAGGACAAACAGTATACTTTCAAAATAAAACAGGAAATGGGACAGACATGAACATAATAACAGGCTGACTTGACCATCGTGACATCATGTGTTGCATACGACTAAGACTGACCGCTCTGCTGCCACCTACTGATCAGATCCATTTATCGGATCGTTATTATGGGAATAATTCCTAACAATGCAAAGGGCTGGTACTGGATGATACATTATCTGTCCTATAAATATTGTGCATCCTTAGAATCACTGATGTTCCACGACCACACAAATCTGGTTAACCATGAACATTAAAGCTTCACTGCAACAAGCGACAAAGTATCGTCTTTGTCAACTGTGTTCGAGGCTTCTGCACCATGTTTTTCTTTCCTGAATGTCAGTTGGCTCAAGGTCTTATTTACTTGTTTGACCTTTGGATGCGTGGATGAAGGGGAAAGCAGCTGGCACCTCCTTGTGTCTATTTATGCGGTTTAGAACGACCGCATTCATCGGAAGTCACCCTGAAAGACGACGGCCTGCTAACGCAACGCAAACGACGTCCCCTGAGGACACGAGTGTGCAAACGTCTGAGCTCAAGACACAGACAATGAACCTTCAGGAACAGATTTGTGTGTCTGCATGAACCTGTAATGAGTAAACCTGTAGCTCACTGAGCACAGACTATTATCAGGGTTGGAACCATCCATTGATTTACATCTATATATGATTGGTTCAGCATCGATCCAGTCAAATCGTTAGAAACACAAACCATTGATCTGTATCGGCGTCCTTCGGTCACGCGCCCGTTTCAGTGTCAAACACAGATTTGGAAAACATCTGCAATGACTTCACAGGCTAGAGTCGACAGATGAAACACATGATACACAAGAAGTGTTGTTACAACGTAAACTACTGGATTAGAACAAGCTTGCGTGCATGCAAACGTTAGCATCAGCCTAGAGCATGCTACCTCACCAGACATTAAACAAAAAGTTTTCTGTAAACTCTCTTTTATTAATGTTCTGGAGGACACCGATTTAAATGTATTTTACTATATTATTTAGATGTTAATGGATAATTATTTCATCAGATTTACATTTTAATTTGTATTCAACTCTCACATTTAAGTAGTAAAATAGAGAAAACATCAAAAATATCATCAAAAAAATACTATTTTTACTTTAGGCGATGTGAATGATGATCGTGTTAGATTGGTTCATAATAGTACTGTCAGTCAATTAAAAAAAATCAAATTAATTACAGGATACAGGACAGGAGAATAATGTCATATCTGCTAAAGGTCTCCTGATAAAGAATTTGAATTCTAGGATATTAAAAAATTGTAGTACATGACTAATCAATTGAATACAGTAAGAAGAGAAGATTTGAAATCAAATTTTTTATTGGTGAACTGTGTTTCATAAATGAAATCCAAAAGTAAAGGTCAAGAACATCCACAAACCAGTTAGGTCAGGTGTATTATTCAAAAATGTAATACAAATACAGCAATACAGTTAAATAAATAACATTCTGAAATAAAATAAGGCTGTCTCAAATAGGCACTTCAGCTCAATATAGCAATTCAAAAATGAATAATAGAAGTATAACACGCCTCTAAATGAGGCAAAATGAAGACCAAGATGCCAACAGGCATTTCTTGAGGCCTTTCACTTAGGCCACATCTGCTGCTGAGACAGCAGGTAAGTCAGGAGAACATGACATAGTTTACCAGAGGTTAACAAAAATCGGAGGCTACAGTATCTGGGGCACAACACCTCAACCCCAAAAGAGGATCTGTGGTTTAAGTGTCCACCTCTGAAATCAAAAACCCACAGGATCTAACAACAGACAACATTATGTCTTCTTCTGTCATGTTCTTCATTATGTCTGAGTGTCAGGCTGCCCTCTTCTTTTGTATGATGTTACCTGCGAGTGAAACGAGTCTCTCGCATGGCACTGATGTACTTGCCTCATCCTCCTGAGTCTTGTCCATGTCTGTTATTGTTGCCCACTGCCTTGTTAATTTGCCGGCGCAGGTGACGTAGCACGGCCGAGAAGACTACGGGTCCTTTCAATGGGCCAAAATTCAAATGCGCAAGCATCGGCTCGCCACCGTTGATACTCA